>CAMZMU010000060.1:22606744-22867376 GCA_947311845.1 Poa pratensis
AAAATCAAGCATTGCAAAAAGAAGTTCGGCAAAACAAAAGCAAAAAGAACTCACGACTGAGCCGCTCGAGCTCGGCGCGCATGGTGTCCCTCTCCTGCTCCACCTGGACATAAGCCTTGGCAGAGTCTGCCAAGGTGTGGTAGAAGGGCTGCAAAGCGCACGGATTCAGCAAAAATCCAAAATTCTCACAGACCTACAGCTTAACGGGTCAAGCAAAAAGTTACTCACGTGGTTCATCCACGGCTCAGGAGCCGCGACTGATGTACCGACATCTGGAGTTGCTGCCTTGGCTGTCCCAACGACAGCGTCAGTGGCCATTGGCTGGGCAGCTCGTTTCCAGTCGGTGCAGACTTCGATTGCTCCAGGGTCGGAACATTTTCGACTGGAGGAGTCCCAGGCTGATTGTTTTCAGCACTATGGGCAACACAGCAAAGCAAAAAGATTGTGAGCATAAACATGCGACAGCACAAAAACTCTCATACTCAAAAACACACATACCTGTGCTCCTCGTCCTCCTCGTCTTCGGAGTCGCCAAAAATTGGTCCTCCAAAGGCTGGGGTGCCACTCGACTGAAGCGGAAGGGTCGAGCTTGTTGAGCACGCACGCAAAGGAGCGGCTTGGAAAACAGGTGGTGAACCCGATTCCTCGTCATCCTCCAAAACCTGCTCCTCCGCGGGTGAACTTGCAGCAGAATGCGCCTTCTTGGCCAGTCGACGTCGCTTCGGTGGCGCGATATCGACTTCCTGGTCAGAGGTGGCCTTATCTTCAGACTGGACTTCTTCTGCTGTTTCCTCCTCGACCTCCTCCAAATGAGAATTTGTGGCAGAAGGGATGGTGAATGATCCCCTTTCGGGTCCACCACCTGTGCTTGTGTTTCTTCAGTCTCGCCATTTTCAGGCAGAGGGGAAGGGAGGCAGCAGTCGAGTGACCCTGCATAGCATACATCACAATTGCAAAGTCAGAATCAAAATCGCATATCGCAGAACATGCGAGTGACAAACTCTTCATTGCAAGCAGACTATAATACTACATACCTCAAGCAAAGGGTTCTCCAACCCATATGGTGCAACAGGGCAGTCGACGTTGCAAGTGTCGCCTGTCGTCAAGTTGGTGATGTGCCGCACATGCGTCAGCAGCTCACTCCTTGAAAGCTCCTCTGGGTTCATTCGGGTGATGTCACCCGCGCCTCATACTCCCACATGGGGTGCGCTCGGGCACGGATGGGCCACACCCGCCTCTTCACAAAGGTGGCGATCAAATGGATGCCTGTGACCTTGTCCAGCATGCCTCCGATCCGAGCCAGCAAAGGGCTTGCTCCTCCATTTCTTCGGCTGAGAGTTGGTGATCCCACGCCTTGGTCCTGGTGAAAGCAGCAGTCGAGAAAGGGGCGGCTGCATCCTGCTCGACAGTCGCATAAAACCACCCTTCCTCCAGCCTTGAGCGGAGTCGACGGTCTTCAGGCGGAAGTAGCGGGTGTCGCTGCGCACCTGGATTCCACAGCCGCCAACAGGGTAGGTGCGACCGCCTCCTCTGTTCGGCCGTACCATGAAGATGGCTTTCCACAGCGCCCAGCTGGGTGCGACGCCGAGGAAGCACTCGCACAGCGTGATGAAACACGCGATATGCATAATGCCATTTGGGGTGAGATCATGGATCTGCACCCCGTAGGCAAAAAGAAGACCACGAACGAAATCGTGGAGGGGAAGCGAAAAGCCCCTAGGCAAAAACTCCGCAAAACAAACACGCTCGTTGGCGCGTGGTTCGGGGAGTACCTCCTTGGGCGACGGCGCGCGGACGGCGAGCTGCTCCGCGGGTGGCAGATACCCCTGCTCGCGGAACTTGACCAATGGGCGTCCTTGATGGTGGACTTCGCCCAGTCCCCGCTGCCTTCTTCAGCGCGGCGGATGCAGATGTACCCGCCACGGCCTTCTTGCCCTTGGCCGCATCGGTCGCGGCGGCGGCGGCAGCACCACGCTTCGCACCTCCACCTTTCGCCATTGCTACAGTGGAGGAGTGTGGGGCAAAGAGCTTGGGCGCAGAGCAATGGAGGGGCAGGCGAGGAAGGAGACGAGGGGCGGCGCAGGGAGCAAATGGCAAGTAAAAAACTTGCCAGCGCCGTCCCCCTATTTACCACAGATCGCAAAAACGATCGCAGCCGTTAAAACAAATCATACGCTCCGCGCGAAATCTGGCCACACGTGGCGCCCGGAGAGCAACCGTCGCCGGCCACTCCGCCCACTACGCACGAGAATCCAGGAAGCCATCATCACGCCCCGTGAAAATCGCCCAGAACGGTCAAATCAAGTCCACGCGGCGTCATCCCTGGTCAGCTCTGCAAAACGGGCCCACAAAACAGGGTCACGTCTTATCAAAGCCTCTCCAAGCACGCCACCGCTTGTCAGAGATAGCAGTCGCAAAATGCGTCATTGCTGACGTTGTTCTCTCTTTCACAACTGGCATAAAAGTCACTCGATGATATCTTCGGGTGGTTCTCGCATAAGTCTTTGTTGGTTTTTTAGCAAAAGTCATAGAGGCCAGTCGAAATTATTTCGACTGCAGCATCATACTCCCATCGGGAGCGTATCAAAAAATTCTTTGACTAATGTGCAGGGTAAAAGATTTTGAGATTATCCTCCATTGCAAGCAATAAAGCACAATCTCGGGGGCTACTCCCATCGGGAGCGCTGTCGCGCACCCGATAGAATAATGGCAAAAGTCAGTCGACGAAACATTCGACTAGTTCATAAGCAAAATCACACTCAAAATATTCCCGAGTTGATCCGACGATCCTTGGATGCTGCATGCATAGTGCAAAGGTAAGACCCGCCGATCAGTCGAGCTGGGCTAAGGACCGCTCCAGCAGCGTTATCCTTAAATGTTCCGTGTCAGCAGACATGATGAAAATCCCCGACGGACGCGTTGGGTTGATTCAAAATTATACTGCAGTTCGATTCAAGACCTCAACGGCTGTTTCGAGTCTGTCCAGTTTGTTCCAGATTCGAGTCCGGGGACTCGAGTTTGATTGAAAGCTAGTATGGTTTTGCCACAAATGGTAGTTAACCGGCCCCGATCCGTCGTGTGTGCCGGGCCTGCTAAGCTAATATCCCTTGACTATCATAAGCAAAAACTCATAGTCGATGAAACACTCGACATAGCTAACATGTGCTATTTCATAAGAATTCTAAATGCAGATGTAAAAAATGTATAACGTGCATGATGTATGAGTCCATGCCCGACTCTTCGAATCAGACAAGTACTCGGGGGCTACTGACATGGGTATGCCTATCGGGTACCCTACCATGAGGGTACCTGGTGCACGTATCGACTAGGCCCAACTATCAGAGCCTACATGAAGCCCATGAAGGGAGGCCCACGAAGATGGAGTATCCTCCAAGTTTGGCGAAGCAATAGTCGGTTTAGAGTTTCCTTACTTGTAAATCGAGTCGGTTACGAACACCCGAGACCCAGCCTATTATTTAAGGACTGGGAGGGCCATCGAACCAGACAACGAACCACCAGAGCCACAAACCCTAGCGAGATCGACATCTCGCCGGGATCCTTGTAACCATCATATTCACAAAGCAATAACAGACAGGCAGGACGTAGGGTGTTACCTCCACACGAGGGCCCTGAACCTGGGTAAAATCTTTGCCCTGCTTGTCAGCCGACGATACTTCCAGCTCTACCACGTTCTCTCCCCCATATTCATAACCTAGGGACCTTAACCATGGGTCTTGATGAGTCTACCCCTCGTCAGCGGGAGACGCCGTGCATGAAGGCATCCATCACTCGGTCCTCCGAGGCGGTCTCCATGGGTTGCGGAGCAGGGTCCAACGCTGGATGTATGACCGTAGCGGCTCGTCTCGTCCTTGCTTGCATGCTTGTAGTTCGACGAACGTCGTCAGTCTCGAGTACGTCCCCAGGAAGGATTTAACGAAGGCCTCCGCGAACTCGTCCCACGTCCTGAAGGCGTTCTTGGGTTGAGTGTTGAGCCACCCGCGTGCGGGGCGTGAGCATCAGTTGTATGTACTGCATGGCCGTAGTCGAAGTACCGCCCTGGCAGCTGCAAGCTATGAGTTAGTCTTCTAGCCAGAGTCTCGGTCCTGCTTCCCGTCGTACTTGACTGCTTCTGCCATGAGCTTGAAGCCCTTGGGCATTCTTGTGTCGCGTATGTTGAAGCTGAAGCATGCGGCGCGCCGCACGGCTCGTAGTCGCCGTCGTTGCGGTCGTAGTCGAGGTTGGACGTGCTGGTCGGCCGTTGGATGCGGCTGCGATCTACCGTCCTTTGTGTGATGACGTTGCGGAGGTCTTCGCCTGGCTGTGGCTGTCGCAGTTGTCTTGCCGCCGGGGCTGCGAATGCTGCGGGCTCACGGTCGCGGCGATCCCGATCTTCTCGCGCTTTTTCCGTTGGCGCCTTGTTTATCAGTGCGTCTTCGAGTGTCTTGATAGACATGATCTGCTGCTTGTGGAGGAGAGCGCGCGAGTCGCCCTCAGGCGGATGTGTCAGTCGCAGTATGTTTCGACCACCATGAGTGCGGCTCCGGGTGTTTGGGGATGGGTATCCCGTCTGCGTCTTCTATGTATAATGACTCAAGGTTGTGAGTGACTCTAGCGCGGTCAGCCTCCGTCATCAGAGGCACGCGGGCTCTATGGCGCCTTGCTCCTTGCGAGACCTCTGTTGAGGCAGTGAACAAGTAAGCGGCCCTCCTGGCGCTCGACGCGTCGGCCTCCTCCTTTCATCGGAGTAGCTCGGCCTTCTCTGCGCGGAGTCGTTCGCCTTCCTTCCGTAGCAGGTACTGGACCGCCATAAGGTCCTCCCGGGTGCGTCCGGTGGAGGGTACGTGCCTTCCTCGACGTGCTTCAGGGCTTTGATTGCCATGTCGCGGGTGATGGTGAGTCGCGTCCACCTGGTCCGGCATGACCACCTCTAGTGGGTATGCGGGTTCGTCGTCGTTGCCCTGCGGCCTCTGGTCGATCATGAAGACTTGCGCGGGGTAGATCTGGGCAGCGGGATGGACGCTGCCACTGCTGCTTCCTTTGTCCGAGCCGTGCTCGGAGTCGAAAATGGCCGCAACGTGGTGGGTACCACAGTCGCCGCCGAGGCTCCTTCCATGGAGTCTCACGATCTTCACCGCGGTCGTGAGGAGTGATGTCGCTGTTGTCGACGTGGGCGCGATTGGCTTGTTGATGATCTTGTAAGTCGATGGAGACGCGAGTGACGCGGTATAGAGTGACGCGACCTCCGTTGCGCGCGAGGGTGGTCGACGTAGTCGAAGTTGACGTAGATCTTCGCCTTGCCAGCGACGCGATCGAGGTAGTCGAAGTAGACTCGATCCACGCGGTGGTTGACGTAGTCGTAGCAGATGCGATCCCCTTGGTAGCCGGAGATGCTGATGGCGCGGCCACGTTGGGCGTGATCTCTGCCGCAGCGGAGGCGGTCGGAGTAGTCGAGGCGGACGCGATCTTCTCAGCAGTCGAAGATGCTGCCGCCGCAGTCGCAGCAGATGCGATCTCCGCAGCAGGTGGGGGCGTGGTTGGCGCAGTCACGGCAGATGCGGGTGCCACCGCCGCGGGCGGTGCGATCGCCGTGGATCTGAGTACTCCACAGCTGTCTACGAAGTAGTGCATGGTACCGAAGGTGAGGCACATACCTACGTGCAGATCGGCGTACACCGAGCGGTGGGCCGGCGGGTGGAAGGTGTACTCGAAGGAGCTGAAGCAGATTGGCTCCTTGGTGATGTAGACGTCGGTCTCAAAGTTGATGGAGCCGGTGCGACCATGGTTCCAGCGCTCGTTCTTTCCCACAGACGGCGCCAATTGACGAGGCGTGGACTCGGCAAATCCCTGGGTCGTGTACCCCGGGTTGATTGAGGGGGAGAGAGATGAGCGCTGGTGATCACGACGGCTGACAAGCAAGGCGTTTACCCAGGTTCAGGCTCCCGGAGGATAACACCCTACTTCCTGCTTGTCTGGTTATTGATGGAGAGCGGTGGCTACAATGGCGAGATGGCAATCTCGCTAGGGTTTGTGTGCGGCTATGAGCGTACCCTAGACGAAGGACCCTCCCTAGCCTTTATATGGTAGGCTAGGTATCAGGTGAACGGTGCCGATGGCTCTTACAAGCATGGCAGGGTCGCATGACCTAGCGTCGACTATCTTGGGCCGCACGTCGTCCTCCTTGGGCCTTCCTTGGGCCCTCGTCATAAGGCTGATGGGCTTGGCGTGACCCAGGTATCCCCACCGTGGGGTAGTCGAAGAGTGACCCCACGACATTCATTATGTCTTGTGTTGCGTGATTTGCAATTTCACCCCCGAAGCAACCGAGGCAGTCGAAGTACTGGCTTTGTCGTAAAGTTTGAAGGACTCGACTGTTTTAACAGGTTATGAGACCTGAAGTGACGGCAGCAATGACGCATGCCTCGACTGCAATTTTGACAAGCGATGGCGTGCTTGGTATAACTGATGGGACACGACACGCTTGTGGGCCCGTTATACAGTGCTGACCGAGGGGCGGTGCCGTTTGGACTGGATTTGACCGCTCTGGCACGATTTTCACGGGGTGTGATGATGGTTCCTAGATTCCCGTGCATAGTGGACAGGATGGCCAGCGATGGTTGCTCTCCGTGCCCGCCACGTGTACGGCAGGATTCCCGCGGAGCACACGATCTTGGATGGACGACTGTGATTGATTGTCCTTTGATGGTAAATATGTAGAGGGCGAAGTTGGGTAAATTTTACTTGCCATCTCCTCCGCCGCTTTCCTTCTTCTTCCTCTCGCAATGCCATAGCCTGACATCCAAACTTTCACCAAGCCATGATGTCTACGCACACGCTTCTATTCTTGTAGACAGTGTTGGGCCTCCAAGAGCAGAGGTTTGTAGAACAGCAGCAAGTTTCCCTTAAGTGAATCACCCAAGGTTTATCGAACTCAGGGAGGTAGAGGTCAAAGATATCCCTCTCAAGCAACCCTGCAATTAAGATACAAGAAGTCTCTCGTGTCCCCAACACACCCAGTACACTTGTCAGATGTATAGGTGCACTAGTTCGGCGAAGAGATAGTGAAATACAAATAATAGGGATGATTATAAGTAGTAACTGCAATCTGAAATAAAAATGGCAGCAAGCAAACATGTAGCAGAACTTGTTGTAAACGGTGTTTCAATGCTTAGAAACAAGGCCTAGGGATCATACTTTCACTAGTGGACACTCTCAATAATGATCTCATAACTGAATAAGTAAAAGCTACTCTTAAACACTCTCTTGTCGATAACAAACACCATTCACTGTGTAGGGCTACAAAAGCACACACCTCAAGCCAGAGTAAACAAGCGCCACAACGTCATAAAGGAATTACACACGGTGCACACACTGTCACCTTTACACCGTGGAGAGTACCGGAGTTCATATTAAAGTAACCTATAGAGTGCATAATAGATAAAGAGTAACATCTACATATTCAACTAGATTAGCACAACTGAACACAAGTAAATACTACTCGGATTATTCTCCTTCTTGATGAAGCAAGAGTACTATGCGTAGGCTACAAGAGCACACCTCAAAGTCTGAGTAAACAAACACCACAATTCCCAAGAATAAGCCATGATAAATATCTAAATTATTCATAGAGTCACACAAGTACCCACACTGTCACCTTGATACCGCGTTGTCACAATGACTGCAGAAACTAGACAAAATCACTTGAGTAGCATAAACATTATTAATGTATTCAGCGATACTAGCAATACACACGATCACATAAAGATCACACCATAGGAGAGAGAGATGAACCACATAGCTACCGGTAGAGCCCTCAGCCTCGGGGGAGAACTACTCCCTCCTCATCATGGGAGTTAGCAGCGGCGATGAAGATGGCGGTGATGTCGATGGAGATGACTCCGGGGGCAATTCCCCATCCCAGCAGCGTGCCAGAACAGAGACTTCTGTCCCCCGAAACTTGTCGTCGATGGCGGCGGCGCTACGGAACTCTTCGTGGAATATGGCTTGGTTTTTTAGGGTTTTCGCGTCTGAGGCAATATATAGGCAAAGGGGCGATGTCGGCGGACCCCCGAGGGCCCAAACCACCTGGCGGCGTGGCTGGGCCCACTGCCGCGCCAGGTGTGGTTTGGCCACCTCGTGGCTCTCCTTCGTCTCTCCTTCGGACTCCGTGTACATGCTGGAAAAATAGGGACCTGGCCTTTTTTCGTGCAATTCCGAGAATATTTCCAGAAGTAACTTTCTGAAACCAAAAACAGCAGAAAACAGGAGCTGGCACTGTGGCATCTTGTTAATAGGTTAGTCCCAGAAAATGCATAAAAGTGATACGAAGTGTTTATAAAACATGTAGCAAATGGTATAATATGAGCATGGAACAGCAGAAATTATAGATACGTTTGAGACGTATCAAGCCACCATTACGATGACGAAGCCTGCCACTCGGAAGGGCAGAGCGCTGCGAATGCTTCGGCAGACAGCGCCGCTGGCGGAGCCGCCGCCAGCGGTTTGAAGAGGAGAAGGTGCCTGGACCAAATCTACGGTGAGCAAGCGGATGCTCACCGTCCTGAGGAACGACGGGCTGATTCCGGCGGACCCAACACAGGTTCGCATCCCCGGCGCCGAGGTAATACCACGCCCAGGCCCCAATGAAAGGGTCTGTTTTTGTGGATTTTGTGAACAGGGATTCTCCTTTCGTGTTCACGATTTTCTTCGTGCACTGATGCACGTCTATGGGGTGCAACTGCACGATTTTACCCCCAATGGCTTTTGCACGTTGCTTGCTTCTTCGTGCTTTGCGAATGCTTTTTGGCGACGCTCCCCATTTTGGGTTGTTTCGACGCATTTTCAATGTCAAGCGCCAGCACAGCGCCAAGGCCCTGGCGGTTTTGGAGTGCAAACTCGACCTGACGTCGAGTACTTCAAGATTAAGTTTGTTGAGTCTGTGCAAAGATGGCGCCAGAAGTGGTTCTACATCAAGGATGTGACCATGGGCAACCAATCGTTCGGGTTGCCTCCCTTTAATGCAGACGCCACAGTGGCGAAGAGACCGCCCTGGATTGCGCCACCGACCGGAGCCGAAACTGAAGAGGCTGACATGCTTTTGGAAAAGGTTTTGAAGCTGCAGACCAATGTTGGCAAGGAGGTTACTGGCATCCATTTGCTGGCTACCTTTATCGAAAGGCGGTGCAACCTCTCCGAGCCCAGGTGCACGCCATGTGGGCATACACCGGGGTGTCTGATCCAACCCGCTCACTCGCAGAGGAGCTGTCCGCTAGTGAGGTGAAGAAGCTGGTGATGACTCTTACAATACTGATTAATGACGAACCATGCGAGATGAAGTCGCCAGTTGCACCTTATGAAGCCAGCAACCCTCTGCCGAAGGTAACACTCGCTACCATTTGTTACTTGCTATGTTATGCATGTGTATGTTTATTCTTTTGCGATTTCCATGTACAGGGACACAAAATTTTCGAGTCAATGCCTCCACTGCCAGAGAGTGGCCCAGAGCCAAATAATGAGCCACTCGAGGCCAGCTCAGCCGATGAGGCGACCTCACTCGCCACCGCCCATACTCCGGAAGCTGAAGAAGGCGACACCGAGCGTAGACCAATGATGGTCAGCAAAAGCGGTCGCGTGAGGAAGAGGACACGGCTGACTCTGAGGAGAACGAAGGGAATGCGACGGAGTCGACGTTGGCCCCACTTGATGTTCCTCCAATCCGCTCTCTTCCTCCGCGCCCGACGAAAAGGTCGCGTCCGAGCGTAGGCGTGCTCGCACCTGGCCAGATGGTCGACCTTACTAAAGAGTAAGTATTTTGTGCACTACCAATTTTGACTTATGAATTTTGCCGAGTCGGATACTTAGCATGTGTGACACAGTGTATCATCCGATGAGACCTGCCCCGCCACCTATGGTAGAGAAGATAGTGCGGCGTCGACGGCGCGTAGCCAGCCGCAAGAAACCCCAGCAGCCACTGCGACTGTGGCTGCCGCGGACACGTCCGTACCGCCAGAGCCTGAGGTTGCAGCTGACAAAAATGAGACGGCGGGACAGGTGCTCCTGCATCAACTTCCGCCTCCGCAAATCATGTAAGTTTTTTGCTTTTGTCGCAGTTGAACCACTATCGGGTGTTAAAGTTGTGCATAGACTCGATGAATCTGAACTTGCTTCTGCTGTGTTGTAGCCATTTATGCAAGAGCTACTGAAGGCTGGCGCCCAGTATGTTCACATGGAGACGGAGGTCACCACCTTTTAGCAGCAACTCGAAGCTACCAAGAGTGAGTGTTTGCTTATGGGATTACAGCTTTTTCAAGTTGAATCCTTTGTGGTCTGTTAGACTTCGTCTTTGTTTTGTGCGTGCAGAGTCTGCGGCTGACGCGGCGAAGGAAATGAATAACGCCTGTCGTCGAGTGGCCGATCTGGAGAAAAGGCTGAAGACTGCCGAAGATAGGGAAGGCCTGGCGATTGGTCGAGTCACCGCCTGCAGCACCGCCTTGATTGGAACGCAGCCTTGGTTTTGCATTGGATATTGCATTTGCGTAGAAGATTGCTGAACCTTTCGTTGTATATTTTCCTAGATGTGATGGATGGCCCTGCCGCACCCGGCAAGCAGAGCGTGGGTGCCTCGCTCGATGAGAGCGTGACCGTCACGGAAGCCGCTAGCGGAGAGCAGGAGAGATGCTGTCGAAGGCGGCGAGTGCCCTAGGCGCCCTTCACAGCAGCTTCTTCCTAGATGACGAGCTGCCATCAACATTTGCAGAGTTGGTGGAGCTTTCAAGCCAGAAGGGACTGCCGTCGCCAATTTCAGTCGCGAGCAAATGGTAAGTGGTGCCCAGACTACTTTTCTCATGTTGCTCGCGCACGGAGTCGATGCAGATTTTGACACGGTGACGACGAAGTTCCCGAGAGGTCCTGGCGGCAAAACCGTCGGGTTAGGTACTTGGATGGAGGCCGCCAAAAAGTATGCTCAACAGCTTGTAAAAACTGTTGAAGACAGGGCCGCCAAGGTCCAAGCCAGGAAAGCCTCCTCCAAAAAGTCGATGGCCACCGAGTGATTCTTCAGTCGACTAGTTGTGTCGAGTTAGGGATAGGTCGGAGTCCATGTCATAGATTTGTGACAGCCGAACCTTATATTTTATGATATGTAATAATACCTTTAATCGCGCGAGTACGCGTGTGCTTTTGCTACACTTGTATGGATGTCACCTTGAATGTTTCTGTGTTTTTTTTACCTGGGAGGCTACGTGCTGCTTAACTTGCATAAATGATGTACTGGGTTTCCCCTTTCTGACTTGAAATTTTTGTGATGGTTGTGCTTTGAACAGCCACGGGAATCCGATAGGCCAGTTGGTTCCTCGCAGCCTCATACTGCCACCTGGTCACAGGCTCAGGTGGCAAATGATGCCAAAGTAATGGAGTATATGAAAGCTCGAGTCGTGAGACTGGAGCAAGAGCTAAAGAGTGCCAGCGCGAGCTGAATATGCTGAGAATGAGACCAGCTCCGGCCACACAACGAGAGGATTATGTGCTTGGCGAGATGGACCTTGTAAACATGCAACTCGATTGTGAGTGCGATCCTTGTTCTGATTACGGATTTTTTGGCTACTCTTTTTCCTTTGACTCGACTTGTTCTTTTGCAGGTTTTGTCTTTGACTTCCAAGCAGAGCAAGCTCGCGTTGAAGAGCGTTTGGATAATGCCACTGACAACCCGACAACTGGTCGCCAGCATTTTTGGCTTGATAGGTTTCGAGCGCGCACACTCGCTACTTTAATGATCGAGCTTGGCGAAGCGCTCAGCTACTCGAGTTATGTAGGGCGGCATTGATTCGCATCAACCAGACCCTTTTCCAACAGGACCGCAACCACAAGGAATCCATGCCTTGCTTGATCTTTTCCGTCATGCAGGCCCTGTCTGGGAGTTGCTGACCCAGAAGCTTGTGGTTGGAGCTAACGCGGCGATGGCGTATGTTCGGAGTCGACGTCCCAACTTGGTGCTGCTGCCACCTGCTGTTGGTGTGACTCTGATCCAAGAAGATCTTGATGGCACCGTTCTTTCTGCAAGGATGCTGGTCGAGCGGAACCATGCCCAACTTTCTGCCCTATTTTTCCCATCAAGGACGAGCCCGAAGATTAGAGGTTTTTGTGTAGAAACTTGTATAGGGGCAGCCCTGAGTGTAAAGTTATATCTTGTATATAATATGAATTGTTTGTTTTGCATTTTCTGCAGCCCCCGAGTCTATTGAGTGGGGTTTATGGAAATGTTTTGAGTATGAAATCATGATTGCACAGCCCCTGAGTATTCGAGTGCGGCTGTGAAGTTTATGTTCTTGTTGAAATTTATCCAACTTTAATTTGAGACTTAGCCCCCGAGCATTCGAGTGCGGCTAAGGTGTTATATTTGTGGGAGCAAAAGCTCCTGTTGTTGACAGCACAGCCCCCGAGCGTTCGGGTGTGCGGCTAAGGTACTTGTTAGTGAGTTATGCGTGCAAAAAAAGATAGGAGGAACATTGATTATATTCCACTTTTGAATGTTAAGCTGCAGGCCGCCTCATTAAAAACCTTCCAGCCCCCGTAGGTACCCTGGTAAGGAAAAGAGCGCGTCTGAAACCTGCAGCCATCCGACATATCGCCTATTACATTGTATGACTGAGCAGTCTAAGCATAGAAACGGCGCAAGTGCGCAACGTTCCAAGGATTGTGCGAAAGTTCGCCTATCTTCGCGTGCTTCAGTCTGTAAGCGCCACCGTCGATGACCTCGGTGATGATGAAGGGTCCCTCCCATGGGGAGGCGAGCTTGTGCACCTTCTTCTGCTTCAACCGAAGCACCAGGTCACCAACCATGAAGGACCTGGTGCGCAGTCGACGGCTATGGTAGTTGCGGAGATCCTGCTGATAGACAGCTGTGCGAGCCAGAGCCGTGTTGCGTGCTTCTTCGAGCAAGTTGACTGCATCTTCGAGTGCTTCTTCTGCGTCGTCTTCGTTGTATGCTGCCACCCTTGGTGCATCGAACTTTACATCGATGGCAGGATTGCCTCTGCGCCGTATACCATGAAAAATGGTGTGAATTGTGTTGAGGCGTTAGGTGTTATGCGCAGGCTCCACAGTACCGACGGAAGTTCTTCAACCCAAGCACCCGCAGCTCTTTTGAGTGGCACCAGGAGGCGTTTGTTGATTCCGCTGCACACGAGTCCATTGGCTTTTTCGACTTGGCCATTGGACTGCGGTACGCCACGGATGCATAGTTGAGTGTAATACTTTGCTCTTTACAGAAGGAACGAAATTCTTCAGCCGTGAAGTTTGTGGCGTTATCAGTTATGATGCTGCTTGGGACACCGAAGCGGTAGATGATGGTCTTTATGAATTTTAACTGCCGTAGTAGCAGTCGAATTTGTGATGGGGACTCCTTCGATCCACTTTTTGAACTTGTCGACTGCCACCAGGAGATGAGTGTGCCCTCCGTGCGAAGATTTTTTGAGTGGCCCAACCATATCGAGCCCCCACTGGGCGAAAGGCCAGGCAAAAAGTATTGTCTTCAATGCTGATGCAGGTGCCTGCGGCTTTGTGGCGAATTTTTGACAGCCGATGCACCTTTTGACTATGTCCTCCCGCGTCCTTGAGTGCAGTTGGTCAGTAAAAACCTACTCGAAAGGCTTTGGCTACGAGTGATCGGCTGCTGGCGTGATGTCCGCAGGTACCTACATGAATATCTCGAAGGATGGCTTTGCCATCTTCGAATGCAATGCATCGTTGGAAGATAGATATGCTGCGTTTGTACAACTCGCCATTGATGATGGTGTATGCTTTAGGCCATCGAGTGACACGTCGTGAGTCAGTTATGTCGTCAGGTAGCTCGTTGCGGAGTATGTATGCCAGGAAAGGTTGAGTCCAAGTTGGCTCAATGAGGAGTACCTCGACTGGCGGGTCCTCTGTGCTAGGTGTTTTGTTCTTGGTTGGTGCGGTCGATGTAGGTGGTGCCCGTTTTTCCTTGATTGATCTGTGCTCAATGCGTTCGAGGAAGACACCAGGTGGAACTTGCGCCTTGGTTGATCCTAGGTTGGCTAGCATGTCTGCTTCTTCGTTGCTTTCTCTCCCTATGTGCCACAACTTGCAGCCTTCGAAGCTTCCCTCCATTATGTTGTACAGGTCGCGGTAGGCGATCATGTTGTCTGCTATGGCGTCACAGGCCTTCATTGTTTGCTGCACCACCAGATTCGAGTCACCGTAGATCATTAATCGAGTGCACCAAGAGCTTTGGCCATCCGCATGCCATGAATCAAGGCTTCGTACTCGGCCTCGTTGTTTGATGGTAACTCGAATCCCATTTGCAGGACGTAGCGAAGCTTGTCACCTTTTGGCGATATGAGGATGACACCTACGCCTAAACCTTCGTTTTTCTTGGACCCATCAAAGTACATAGTCCATGAGTTGGACACATCTGGCGCTCCAGGCAACTGAGCTTATATCCACTCGGTTGTGAAGTCGGGTAAGACTTGTGCTTTGATGGCCTTCGGGTGATCGTATCTGATGTCCCTTGGTCCCAGCTGAAAGATCGATATGTCGACTAGAGGGGGTGATTAGGCGACTACCAAATTTTAATTCTTTTTCGATTAATTAAGGCTTGAGCAAAGTAAACAAGGTTGACTAGATGTGCACTAAGTGAGCAACCTATGTGATACAAGCAAGGTAAGCAACGTAGCGGAAGCAATAAGTAAAGGATAGAAGTAACCGCAAAGTGGAGACACGGAGATGTTTCCCGTAGTTCCTTCCCAAGGGAAGTACGTCTACGTTGGAGGAGTGTGGAGCCACCTAGGCGCTCCAAAGCACGGATGTGCTCACTCTATTCTCCGTGAGCTTTACCCGTGGGGGTTTGGCTCATTCACTATGAGGTCACCTTGATGGCGTTGACCAAGCCGTACACAAAGGTCGGGGAACTCCACAATGAGTAGGAGCCTCCCAACAATGCCTCGGACTTCCTCCGAGACTCACAAAGGCACCTCGAGTTACAAGCAACCCAAGATGCAAGTTCCACACTATCCGTGTGGGGGGATTTGAAATTCCTTCGGTGGAGACGTAGATCTAGACCTCCTATGACACTCCTCAAAGTATCAAGTCGATTGAGTGGTGGGAGTGGGAGATCTAGTAGTTTGAAGCTTTGGCAACAATGGGGATTTAGTTGTAGTAGTAGCTCAAAATATCCCAAGGTAGGAGAAGGGGTTTAAATACCCCTTTCTTTCAATCTGGCCGTTGGAGGCAGAAAACCCGCGCCAGCGGTACTACCGCTGGAACAAGCGGTGGTACCGCTGGGTTCTTCAACGCAGCAACGCAGACAGTCAACGGTCTTCTTCCTTCTTCACGCGGCCCACGCCCCCGGTACCAGGTGGTACCGCTCGAGGTACCGCCCGAGGTACCGGACAACGCCTCCGAACGCTGGAAACAGCGGTACTGGCAGCGGTATTGGAACCAGCCAGTCCACCTCAGCGGTACGGCTGGTACCGCTGGCGGTACCGCTGGTGGTACCGCTCAAGCGCCCAGAACCCGAAAACAGCGGTACCCGCGGCGGTACTGCCGCTGCAGTGCAAATTCCTGGGGCTGGCGGTACTACCGCCTATCCCAGCGGTAGTACCGCCCTCTGGCAATGTTGCATCAAAATGTAGAGAATCGCTGCGCGAATGCAATGACGATATTCATAAGACCTGTTCAAACTTGTATAAAACTGTTAGATACAAACTTTGTATTATCATCAACATCAAAACATGATTAAGAGCGACAATGCTCTTTCAATCTCCCCCTTTTTGATGATTGATGACAATACAAAGATTTGCTACAAATGGTTCGAAAAATTTAGACGGAGCTCCCCCTAGATATGTGCACTACTCAAGAGTAGTCTTTGAACATCCAAAAATGCACATCAACTAGGATCAACACTCCCCCTAGATTTTTCAAACCATGCAAGATAGATTATATAGCATAAAAGAGCATATCTTGCAACTAACATAGATAGTTCAAAACCAACAAACGAAGTTTAAACATGTCTTACACCATGCATAACGAGGTACTTGAAGCGATAAACAACAAAGTTCACAAGCTTATAAGAAACAAAGAGAACACCAAAGCTTGTAACTTAACCCATGCAAATCCCCGAGAGTCCTAATAGATATCTCTCCCCCTTTGGCATCAAGACACCAAAAAGGGAGAAATCGATGCTAACGTCCCAACGGTTAGTCGGAGAGGTTGTCGTTGCTCCCGGGGCGAGGACGGCGGCGAGAGGAGACTTCTTCTTCACCTTCATAATCTGACCAAGTGATGACGTTGCCGTCCTCATCCTTTGCTCGCCAATTGCTCAAGGTGGTGATGTTCTTCTCCGAACCCGAAAGCACATCTTCGCCTTGATCACGGCGACGTTGAATGTCGCGTTGACGTGCCATCTTGTCTTCATAATGATTTTGCCAAGTGCGAGTTTCCACAGCCTTGGACATACAGAAAATCTTCTTCATTTGCTTGGCCATCCAAGCAAAACCACCTTCCATCCTAGGAGCCCGTGAGGGGCCAGCAGCAGTCTCAGCAGTTGCAGCAGTCTTGTTCTTAGCTTTGTCCTCCTTGTGCCTCTCGGTATGATCCTTGATGAGGAGGCGCTTGGACTTGTGCTCAATCCAAGTCTTGGGGTCACTAACATCTTGATTCGGGAAACGGCGGTGCCATGCCCACAAGAGGATCTTCATAATGAGAGGGCCATGACACGCATTCTTCTTGTTGAGGATAACATTGTAAAGCTCATTCCAAATAAAATCAGCAATGTCAATCTTCTTCCCTTGAGTCTTGAATTGGTGAGACATAAGCATCAAGGTGCGAAGATACCCATGAATTTCATCCAAGTTGCCAACCTTGGGGTTGAGGACCATGCGGTAGATGCGATGCATTATATCATAGGGAGGAAAGAGCCCCTCCGATTTCCCAACGGTGAACCTCTTCCAAAAATAGAGAGGACGAAGCGCCTCATTCTCCACGGGTCTTGTAGCTTCATGAACACGGAACCATGTGCTTGACAAGTGAGAGGGAAGAACAGTTTGAGTTCCATGATTTTCAAAACCAAGCATAGCAGTAATATCAGCCCAATTCTCAGAAAAACTTGGTCCTTTGTCATCCAAGTGAGATAAGGTTCCTCCACTTCGGTCCCAAAGTGAACAGTGGCAAGGAATTGGCAAACGAGCGCTTCATCATAATCTTGCTTGAGTTGCATGAGAGGAATGATCCCAAACTCTTGACACATGGACATTGCTTCTCCAAAATACTCCGGGTGCCTCGTCATATGATCCATGTCAATCCATTTTTGTGGCACCACATTCTTTTCTGCCTTCCTATGAAGGATCTCTGAGTAGCATTGGGCTTGAAAGACATTGTGGAAGAAAGGGTCATTGCCACGATACTTGGGAAGCAGGTTTGCCCGGTCAGTTGCATAGGCATCCCTCTTCCTTAGGTCCAGAAATTGAGGTTCAGGCATCGTGCTTGCGGTCAGCTCCTTGGAGGCCGGTTTCTTGGCAACTCTCTTCTTTGGTTTACTTGGCCCCGATGGATGGAGTTCTTCTTCAATCTCATCAACCGGTTCATCTGCTCTAGGTTTCTTGTTTGCTCGACGACGAGTACCTCCCGAACCAACACCACCTGTGAATAGCAATGGATGGGAAGCATGGGGATAAGAAAATGCAACATGGTTTCATGATTTGGGAAGCTAAAGCACAATGTGAACGAAAGTGAGAGAACTTAATGGCTAGAGATGTTATTAAACACTTGGAATAGAGGCATCACATAGAGATGATGAACTAATTTCAACAAGGAACAAGAAAATCATCTCTAGGTGACTCCTATTAACCCTAGATGTAGAACAACAAAAATAGCCAATGAATTCTAACAAGATTCATACACAAGGTTCTAGGGTCCCTAAATTGCATCTCTACCAAACCAAATCGTCACAAGCACAAGAAGATTCATCATCCATACATCTCCACCCATCCACTAGGTGAGAGAGAGGGAGAGGACGTACCGGTGTTCATGGCGAGGGTCAAAGGTGAGGGAGAGGTGCTGGAGTGTCCCCGGGGCGTGGGAGGGGAAGCCCTTGGCCGGGGCACTCCTTCCCGGCGGCGGGAAAGGTCGGCGGCGGCGGAGATTGAGGAGAGGAGTTGGGGCGGCGTGGGGAAAAGAGGAAGTTTGACTTCCTCCCCACAGCCGCCCGACCCTTATCCTGCGAAAAACCGCTCCAGCGGTACTACCGCTTAACCCAGCGGTAGTACCGCCGGCCGGTTCCTGCGCAGCCCAAAATGCGATTATTCGCCCGATCAAAATGCTTTCGCATCATGGTAAGGGGAATAATGATGCAGTGGGATGCCAGTACCGGCGCCTGGGGGCACCGCGCTGTGTAAGTCCAAGAGGGCGAACACAATGCCATGTCGCCGGGTCCGACTTTCTGAGCGCCAAGAGCATGAAACCAAAAGCATTTTTTAGAAAGAAAAGTGTTTCGAGATAGAATTTTTGGCTTAGGATAGAACACAAACCGATAGGGGTGGGAGACATTCGACTTTGCAAGATGCAAAAGGAAAGGCCAAAGGTTGAATGTTTTCCACAAGAGAAAGCCAAGGTCTAGAAAACCCAAATAAGATCAAATGAAGATCAACTCCTCATAAGGAGGAGGCGGTGGCCGAGGCCACCATGTATGAGCAATTATCAACCCAAAACCGCGAAGATATATCTTGGGTTTAAGGCCAATACTCATCGTTTAAGCACAATTTGTCACCGGAGTGACCAAATAAAGCACGAATTGTCTATGTGCGCATAATAGAAGTAGTGTTGACTCATGAGTTGAGCTACACTCCCCCTATGTCCATGCATGCATCTAAACTAGTTACGATGTCTACTAAGGGTATTTGTGCAAGGCGGTCAAGCAAAGTTGCTCGCATCAATGACATTTAGTTCATTCCTCAACTCTCGAAATCTTGGTTCATCAAGGGCCTTGGTGAATATATCCGCAAGTTGATCCTTGGTTCCTACAAAAGAAAGGTCAATGTTGCCCCTTTCCACGTGCTCCCGGATGAAGTGATGACGAACTTCAATATGCTTTGTCTTGGCATGTTGCACGGGGTTGTGGGCGATCTTGATAGCACTCTCATTGTCGCAAAGGAGAGGCACCTTGGTGAAGTTAATACCATAATCCTTCATAGTTTGAACCATCCATAAGAGTTGAGCACAACAACTTGCGGCGGAGATGTACTCGGCTTCGGTGGTGGAGAGAGCAACACAATTTTGCTTCTTGGAAGACCAACACACCAAGGAGCGGCCAAGAAATTGACAACTCCCGGATGTAGACTTCCTATCCTTCTTCTCTCCGGCATAATCCGCATCCGAGTAACCCATGAGATGAAAGCTTGAACCCTTGGGATACCAAAGACCAAAGTTTGGGGTATGAAGCAAATATCGAAAGATGCGCTTAACCGCCACTAAGTGGCTCTCTTTGGGAGCCGCTTGATACCTTGCACACTTACCCACACTAAACATAATATCCGGTCTAGATGCACAAAGATAAAGCAAAGAGCCAATCATAGAGCGATAGAGTTTTTGATCGACATCGTTACCCTCGGTGTCGGTGTGGAGGTCGACGGAGGTGGACATGGGTGTCTTGTAAGATTTGAGCTCCGTCATCGTGAACCTCTTGAGCATGTCTTGGGTATATTTGGCTTGATTGATGAAGGTACCTTCCCTATATTGCTTCACTTCAAAACCTAGGAAGTACTTCAACTCCCCCATCATGGACATCTCAAATTTGCTTGTCATTAGCTTTGCAAACTCATCATTGAAAGCATTGTTAGTAGAACCAAAAATGATGTCATCTACATAGAGTTGGCATATGAAAAGATTGCCACCCACCTTCTTGGTAAAGAGGGTGGGGTCAATAACACCAACTTGGAATCCACGGTCTACAAGAAACTCTCGAAGGTGCTCATACCACGCACGTGGGGCTTGTTTAAGGCCATAGAGTGCCTTGTCGAGCTTGTAAACATGGTCCGGATGGTTGGGATCCTCAAACCCGGGAGGTTGCTTAACATATACCAACTCATTAATAGGACCATTAAGGAAAGCACTTTTAACATCCATTTGTTGCAATTTAAAGTTATGATGAGATGCATATGCAAGCAAGATGCGAATAGATTCAAGACGAGCAACGGGGGCATAGGTTTCACCGAAGTCAACACCTTCGACTTGAGAGTAGCCTTGTGCCACCAATCTTGCCTTGTTTCGAATGACAATGCCGTTCGAATCTTGCTTGTTCTTGAAGACCCATTTGGTGCCGATGACGTTCTTGCACCCATTTGGCCTTGGCACCAACTTCCACACCTTGTTGCGCTTGAAGTTATTGAGTTCTTCATGCATGGCATCAATCCAATCATGATCTTCAAGAGCTTCATACACCTTCTTGGGCTCGATGAAGGACACAAAAGCATGGTTGGTGCTAAAGCTTGCCAATTGTTTTCTTGTGACGACCTTGCTTTGGACACCTCCAAGAACTTTGTCCAATGTATGCTCTAAGCGAGTTAATTTTTGCTCTCTTCGCAATTCTCTTCTCTTGATGGCCTCTTCCGAAGTTTCTTGAGAGATGACTTGATCATTTCCTTCATCATCGGAGTCATGTGCATTGTTTTGATCTTGAGCTTGATCTTGATGAGGACCACCTTGATCTTGTTCTTGATCATTGTCGTGTGCACCATCTAGAGCTTGGTCTTGAACATCAAGTTGTGGAGAGGAACCACTAGGTTGATCTTGTTCTTGACCTTGCTCACTTGTTTGAGGGCTCGGAGTTTGTTCTTGGTTACGGGGAGGATCTTGAGTTGGTGATGGTATGACTTGAGGAGGAGCTCGAGGAGGATCTTGAACTTGAGGAGGATCCTCTTCAATGGGACGAATGTCCCCAATTGCCATCCTTCTTAGAGCGAGCTCCATAGGTACATCACCTACAACATTAGGATCAACTTGCCCCACTTGGGAGCCATTATCCTCATCAAACTTCACGTCACTAGATTCTTCAACTTGACCGGTGGTCTTGTTGTAGACTCTATAGCCGTGAGAGTTTGTGGAGTAACCAACAAAGATACCCTCTATAGATCTAGTTTCAAACTTAGATAACCGGTTACCTTTCTTGCGAATGAAGCACTTGCATCCAAAGACACGAAAATAAGAAAGATCCGGTTTCTTCCCAAGAAGAATCTCATATGGGGTCTTGTTCAATAGCTTGCGGAGAAATAACCGATTTGTTGCATGACAAGCGGTGGAGATGGCTTCGGCCCAAAAGTTAACGGAGAAGCATACTCCGCAATCATGGTCCTAGCCGCATCCATAAGAGTCCGGTTCTTCCTCTCCGCAACACCATTTTGTTGAGGGGTGTATGGAGTGGAATATTGATGAGCAATCCCTCTTCACTAAGAAACCCCTCCACGGTATAGTTCTTGAATTCGGACCCATTGTCACTTCGAATTGTCATGATCTTCTCTTGATATTGGCGTTGAGACATGTTGATGAAGTCAATGACTCTTTGTTGAGTCTCACTCTTTTCTTGAAGAAATAGACCCATGTGTATCTTGAATAGTCATCAACAATCACCAAGCAATACTTCTTCCCACCAAGACTATCATAAGATAATGGACCAAAAGGTCCAAATGAATGAGCTCAAGAATCTTGTGGTGGTAATCTTCGTCTTTGGTGGATGGGCTTCT
Source organism: Poa pratensis (assembly GCA_947311845.1). Classification (NCBI taxonomy): domain Eukaryota; kingdom Viridiplantae; phylum Streptophyta; class Magnoliopsida; order Poales; family Poaceae; genus Poa; species Poa pratensis. The sequence continues at coordinate 22,628,491 of CAMZMU010000060.1, forward strand.
CCATGTTGCTTTCCTAGAACGCATGATCTACACACACGATCTTTGGAAAACTTAATATCGGTTAGTCCAAGAATGTGATTACCACTTTGAAGATCATGGAGTGTTCTCATATTGGTGTGGGCTAGTCGGCGGTGCCAAAGCCAACCCACATCAACTTTAGCCATTAGACAAGTCGCGGCCGACATGCTCTCTTTCGAGAAATCAAGCACATACATGCCGTACTCGACATGTCCAACAAAGACTACTTTAAGAGATCCCTTCACGGTGATGATCACACTCTCGTCATCAAAATAACACCCATAACCACTTTTAGTAAGTTGATAGACGGAGAGTAAGTTGTAACCAAGGGACTCAACGACAAGTACATTCTTGATAGAGACTTCTCTAGCAACAACGACCTTGCCTCGTCCCAATACCTTAAGCTCGCGGTTGTCACCAATTTTGACTCGTGAATATTGAGGTAGAGGAGGTTCAATATCATCCACCAAGTCAATGCGTCCGGTCATGTGTTGGGATGCGCCACTATCCACCGTCCATCGACCCGCACCGGACGCCACACCCTACAAGGAATCAAGTCTTTGATTTAGGTACCCATTTTTCGATGGGTCCTTTCTTGTTAGTCACAAGGGTCTTAGGAACCCAAATAGCCCAATGATAATCATCACCATAAGAAGAGCCAACATATTTAGCATAAACATGACCATCTCTAGATTTCATAAGAACATAAGATGGGTTATATTTGCCGGCAAAGTCATTATGGGTAGGAAGGTCCCTTGTGACCTCACCACCCACAATGGTGTTGGTCTCCTTCTCTTTAGCCAACTCCCCCTCCTTCACAAAGATAATAGCTTTTGAAGAGGGAGAAGACTTCTTCTTCTTTTGTTCTTCTTCTTTGACTTGGTAGAGAAACCAAGTCCTTCTTTTCCAATTTGATCCTTTTGATTGCTCAAAAGGTCATTGAGGTTCTTTTCTCCTTGGGCACAAGCCATAATGCCCTTCTCAAGTTGAGATTTCAACTTAGCATTCTCTTCAACAAGGTTAGCATGCTCACAACAAATAATAGATTTAGCAATAATTTCATTTGATGTGGAAGCAATAACTTCTTTCACTTGTTGACCTAGGAATTGATCATGAGACTTCTCAAGTTTGGCAAAAGACTCTTTGAGGGTTTTGAGTTCCTCATCAAGTCTCTTGTTTTCCTTCTCAAGTCTAGCATGTTCAATGCCTAGCTCAAGCTTCTCATTCTTATAGACTTTAGAAGTAGCAAGAGCATGTTCATGATCCTTTTTAACTCTAGACATGTCAATAGCATAGGATTCCTCGGAATTAGATAGGGCCTCCTCAAGGGACCTTCTACGAGTTTGCTCCTTTTCAAGAGCAATAGCGAAATCCGCTATCTCATTAGCATAGTCAACCTCACGGTTTGCCATGCCCGAAATGATCTCCTCCTTTTGATCTACAAGAGAGTTAGTTTCCTCAAGTTGCTCCAAAAGAGCATCAACATTCACTTTGTCTTCTCCTTTAAGATTGCTAGCCACACGTCCACCTCATTTGGACTTTGGGGCTCCTTCACAACATTCTCTACACAATCCAATAAGGAAGGAGGTGTAGAGGCAATAGGTTTAGGAGAAGGAGTTACCGAGGTGGCTTTTGCCATGAGACATGTGTAGGGAATGGACTCATTTTCATTGGGGGATTCAAATAGGGATGACGGTGTAGAGGAAGGTGTAGCTATGGCAATGCGAGCGGTAGCTACAACTTCATCTTCATCTTCATCACCGGACGTGTATTCTTCCAAAACTTTTCTATCTTGAACACACAAGGCATTGGTAACCCTCTTCTTCACGTAGTTCTTGTTGCCGTTGCCCTTGGACTTGTCTTTTCTCACAAGCTTGCCATTGTGGTCCTCTCGATTCTCCCAAGGACACTCGGCAATGTAGTGATTGAGATTACTACAATTATAGCAAGTCTTTGGACGGTCTCCTCTTGGTCTTGCAACGAAGTTCTTCTTAGCAAAAGGTCTTGAAGATCTCTTGGAACGGTTGCCCCAATAGGCTCTTGAAGCAAGAGCCATGTGCTCACAATAGTCTTTCTTGATCTCCTCCGTATCCTCCTCTTCACCTCCATGTTCAAACTCTTCTTCACTAGTGATGGTGGTGGACTTCAAAGCGACATTTGGAGATTGTCCCGCAAGTCCCCTTTGCCGAGCTTGAGCATGAATAGAGCTCTTGACAACCATCCCAATGGATACAAACTCGTTGAGCACGGTGTTGGAGTCAAGTGTTGAGAAGTCCGGTCTTGATCGAATGGTTTGAGCTAAGCCTTGATTTGAGGGAGTGATGGCCTTGAGAAATTTGCGCTTGATCCAATTATCACTAATCTTCTCAAAACCGAAATCATTCAAGGTGATGGCAAGAGCGGAGAGTCTTCGATAGAGATCTTCGGGGGTCTCATCTTCATTCATCACAAACTCATCGGCTTCATCTTGAACCGCTTCATACTTGGAAAGTTGAATGCTTTTGTTCCCCAAGAACAAGTTATGAAGATTCTCCCAACATTGCTTTGCCGTCGTGCACATACGGATATGCGTGCGATAAGTTGGGCTTGCGGCCGTTTGTATCATGTGCATGGCGGTGGCGTTGAGTTGATGATTGGCCTTCTCCGTTGGAGTCATGTTGTGTGGGTCTTGAGGATGGAAGCCTTGCTCTAAAATGTCAATCAAGAAAACACAACAACTAGACATGTGTGAACGCATAGAGAATTGCCAATTAGGAAAGTCTTTTGGATCAAGCTTAGGAGGTGCGCCCATATTGGCGATGTGTGGCGGAGAGACGTGTTGGTGGATTGTGTTATACACTTGTTCCGGTGGAACATTAGCATACACCCCCGGCGGCTTCCTTGGGGTTGAGTTACCATCCTCGGAGTTCTTTGTTTCGGGATTGGCTTGCGCCTTTCCGTCCGCATTGACAATACCCGTAGAAGGAAGAGTATCTACCTTCCCGGGGACATTTTCCAAGGAGGGTAAATCAACCTTAGGAGGATCCGGTTTCCCTAGGAACTCCTTGAACATTTCTCGCATCGATTCCTTCATGCTTATGTTGAGGTTGGTAGTGATCTCGGTATTGAGATTCGATATCTCACTCTTGAGTTCACTAACAACCTCACCAAAGCGTTCATTAGTAACCGATGCGAGAGGGTCCACGACGTCCGACATATTCTCTTAGGCGGTGAAGCCTTAGATAAGAGACGAGGCTCTGATACCAATTGAAAGATCGATATGTCGACTAGAGGGGGGGTGATTAGGCGACTACCAAATTTTAATTCTTTTTCGATTAATTAAGGCTTGAGCAAAGTATAACAAGGTTGACTAGATGTGCACTAAGTGAGCAACCTATGTGATACAAGCAAGGTAAGCAACGTAGCGGAAGCAATAAGTAAAGGATAGAAGTAACCGCAAAGTGGAGACACGGAGATGTTTCCCGTAGTTCCTTCCCAAGGGAAGTACGTCTACGTTGGAGGAGTGTGGAGCCACCTAGGCGCTCCAATAGCACGGATGTGCTCACTCTATTCTCCGTGAGCTTTACCCGTGGGGGTTCGGCTCATTCACTATGAGGTCACCTTGATGGCGTTGACCAAGCCGGTACACAAAGGTCGGGGAACTCCACAATGAGTTGAAGCCTCCCAACAATGCCTCGGACTTCCTCCGAGACTCACAAAGGCACCTCGAGTTACAAGCAACCCAAGATGCAAGTTCCACACTATCCGTGTGGGGGGATTTGAAATTCCTTCGGTGGAGACGTAGATCTAGACCTCCTATGACACTCCTCAAAGTATCAAGTCGATTGAGTGGTTGGAGTGGGAGATCTAGTAGTTTGAAGCTTTGGCAACAATGGGGATTTAGTTGTAGTAGTAGCTCAAAATATCCCAAGGTAGGAGAAGGGGTTTAAATACCCCTTTCTTTCAATCTGGCCGTTGGAGGCAGAAAACCCGCGCCAGCGGTACTACCGCTGGAACAAGCGGTGGTACCGCTGGGTTCTTCAACGCAGCAACGCAGACAGTCAACGGTCTTCTTCCTTCTTCACGCGCCCACGCCCCCGGTACCAGGTGGTACCGCTCGAGGTACCGCCCGAGGTACCGGACAACGCCTCCGAACGCTGGAAACAGCGGTACTGGCAGCGGTATTGGAACCAGCCAGTCCACCTCAGCGGTACCGGCTGGTACCGCTGGCGGTACCGCTGGTGGTACCGCTCAAGCGCCCAGAACCCGAAAACAGCGGTACCCGCGGCGGTACTGCCGCTGCAGTGCAAATTCCTGGGGCTGGCGGTACTACCGCCTATCCCAGCGGTAGTACCGCCCTCTGGCAAGTTGCATCAAAATGTAGAGAATCGCTGCGCGAATGCAATGACGATATTCATAAGACCTGTTCAAACTTGTATAAAACTGTTAGATACAAACTTTGTATTATCATCAACATCAAAACATGATTAAGAGCGACAATGCTCTTTCACCAGCTCGATGAGCCATTTTGCGACTCTCCCAGTTGCGTTGGGGTTTGTGAGAATATCCCCGATCCCTGAGTTACTAATTACAGTGATCGGGTGCTCTGCGAAGTAGTGCGTCAGCTTCCTTGATGACATGAATACTGCGTAGGCCAGCTTTTGATAGTGCGGGTACCGCTGTTTTGATATGGAGAGGACCTCGCTCAAGTAATAGACTGGGCGTTGTATGCTCTGGGCGTGTGATGCATGTAAAATGCGTACATGATCTTTGCATTATATTACTTATATTTCAATCATATTTGCATCATATAAGTGTTATATCATTGTTTTATATTGATTTTGGGAATATTTCATAGTTTCCCTATTTTTCTGGAATTAACCCTGCACTGGCAGAAAACCATATTTTCTATATTTTGATGTTTCAGTGAGCCAAACGACGTCCAAATGACCTAATATTTTGCGGGGATCATTTTTTGGAAGGAACAAAGCGTAGGAGCGAAGGAAGCAAAAAAATGGAAACCCGAGGGCCAAAAGAGGTGGGCCCACGCGGCCAGATTCCTTGGCCACGTGGGACCCCCTATACTGGGTGTCGAGCCTCCGATGCCGTCGATCTTCGTCCCCGTGCCTTCGTCTTAACCTAAAAACGACTATAAAAATAGTCCCCCGATGGCTTTCGGAAGGGAGCGCCGCAGAAACACAAAACCACGGAACAGAAGACCTGGAGCTGAAGATTGGAGGGGGAAAACTCTGGCGGGGCGCTGCCAGGGTGGTCTCCATCTTCTCCAACATCTCCACCATCATCACCATGATGAAGGGGGAGTAGTCCACCCCTTGGACTTTGGGTTTGTGGTGGTAACTTGATCTAATCTCTCTATGTATGATCATTGTTGAAGTCCATATGATGTGCCTTGGATAAGTATGGATATATCTATGTAATTTCTATGGTGGATATTGTGGTATGAGATGATATTTGTTATACATTTACCGTTGTGTTGGATCTTTTATGACTTGTCATACTTTGGAGATATTCTATGATGCATGTGATGGTTCGATTTATGCAGAATGCCTTGTTTATCCATGTCATGAGGTGATTGACACCACCAAGTGTAGATAGATGAGAGAGATGTGGTCATGCACACGAAATATGAATCATCGCACTAGTGTTTAGAATATTGTTCATTATGAAGTATGATGTATGTAGGTACAGGATGACCGATGTGACAACGGCATATGTATTGAGTGACACAATACAGCCCAACATCCTTTATCTGGGGGTAAAAAGGAAGAAGCATGATGTGGGAGTGACAACAAACCACGCTAGCCTTACGAGGGTGACCTAGCAACACAAATGATTATTTTCTTTCAACTATGTGTTTTAGGACATGTAGCCGTCATAGAAGTTTACCATTAAAGCATGACAATTGTGTGTACTTTTTATCTATAACATGATAATCACCATAGATGGGAGAGAGGATTGAGTGAACCCATGAACCCATGTCCATTGTTCCTATAAGAGAAAACCTTTGTCTTGTCCTCTTGCATTGAAGAGGATTGGGACACTTTTACATTCTTGTTTTGTTACATTAAACTTCCATCCATTAAATCAACCATCTTGTTCTTTAAACTTGTTTAGTGCATAATCAATTAAAACTTGTGACACTTTAGTTGTAGGGAATAGATAACCTTTCCTTCTTGCTCCTGCGGATCGATACCCTACTTCCACATTGAGAGGTGCTACAGTGATCCCCTGCTCTTGGGGGTTATCAAGTACTTTTCTGGCGTGCACTAGACTTTAGATTTATTTTATCTTGTTTTATATCTCACAATCATCTAAATTTGGGGAGGTTCCTTTAAACTTGTTTGGTTGTGAGTTTCTCATTAGCTTTACTTTTAGTTATGTATCAGTTTATAATCTCCTTATTTGAAAAACACAAAAAAATTAGTTCATTTGTTATGTTCGTGGAATGTATGAGTCACGCACTTATGCAGCCCCCTATGGTTGGATCAATTAATGTTGATCAAAAAAGGTTTATAATGGAAGCATTAAATGTAATTGGCCATGGATTATGTGATAGGTATAATGTATCTTGCTGCATAGATCAATATCCTAAACATCTTAATTTTCAATGCAAGCTTGAGAGTATGCCTATAATTGCCTCTTACCATAATAATGAAATTATGACCACTGATATGAAGGCAGCCGAGGAATTTACTATTGTAATGGGAATTCTTGAGATAGTTATGTTTAATATAGATAAAGCTCGTAGCCTCACACCAAGACTTGCTACAACAATTGAACAACTCTTGAAACTCTTTTGTAAGAATACCTATATCCTTGAATATTATAACAATCTTGTTGCAATCAAGGAGAGATCTAATGGCTTGCAGGAAAAAAGGTATTAGAGGATTGCCCATATCCTTACTCACCATGCTATTTTGATTCTGATTCTGATGATGATCAACACATTCAAAATGATATTATTATTGATAATAGCTTTGAAAGTGATGAGGAATTTGGTTTAGATATTCTATATGATAATGCCTTAGATGATGGTCCTATTTGAGAGCTAGGATCAAACAATAGTGATTTGCTGTCCAGAAAACAGATTCCTAAGCTTCACTGCGAAGAATGTTAAAAATCACAGAAGAGGAATTTTGACCTGATATTTTACGACAGCAGTATTCAGTTGTTATTACACATTTCATTAGTTCAACGTTTTCTGATTTGAGCAACATAAGTGCCTCTAAAAATTCGCTCGTTTCAGGCTGTCCAGTTTTTGACAGATTCTGTTTTTATTTTGCATTAGTCTCATTACTATGTTTTGTGTGGTTCTTTTGATCAAAGAGCAAAACATGACCTTAGTAAAAGTAGTTAATGTTTAGAATCAACTCATTATATGTATTTGCTGTACTTATGACGATTTAATTTATGGAGACACTAACCTCTCTAATCAAGTTTTATGTTAAGTTTTGCGTAAAGAAAATTTTCAAGTGGAAGAGTTGAGGGTGATGAACAAAGATCAAGAGAGACAAACACTCAAGCTTGGGGATGTTACCCCTAGACTCACCCAACATATATCAAATAAGGACAAGAATTCAAGCTTGGGGATGCCAAGCCACCTCACTCCAACCATCTTGATATCAAGTAAGAAGCCTAGCTACATGGCTATAAAGAAAGCGCTTTACGGGAGGCAACCCGGTTGTTTTTATTTTTGATTTTCTTTGTGTCCTCTTGCTATAACAAGAGACTTAGTTTTTAATTTTGTTTCTGGAATTTTTAATAAAGTGCCAAGTTTTACCCGTTTTAGTTTGAAAAAGTTGCTATTTGTATTCGGAGATTTTATTCCAGCACGAATCTGTGCACGGTATGATTTTTCATTTCTATTTTGTAACTCCGAATGAGCTAAAATTTGAACTGTAATTGTAAATTTTCATCCTCTGTAAGCGTGAATTGTTTCAGATTTTTTGACATATTTAAGTAGGGTAGAAAAATGTGTTTTGCTGCTGCTGTTTTTCTGGACAGATTCTGTCCCATTTTGTTTGATGCATTCTTTGAACTTTTAACTTGAATCTTTTTGATCCAATTGAGTTTATAAGTAGGCATACAACATTATATACTTTTGGACATGTTTCACATTTTTGTTTAAGGATTTTATGCAGAAAGCAATTCATTTGTCTATCACTACTAATGTCACCCCACAGAAAAGAGATGGGAGAAACGGTGTTTTGAAGTTTTTTCACAGGGATTAGAGGAGATGCACCAAGAGTTATCCAAGGATGGTGAAGACCATAAGCTTGGGGATGTGAAGACAACCCCATTGGACCAACACACTCTCGGTTTGCACACGTCTAACTTCTGTTTTTCGATCAATGCACTTTATCGCATAAACTTGGAGCGTCTTTTATTTTTATTATTTCGGTTTGGTTTTTATTTGTGAGACCACCACTTTTCATTTATGTTATGAGAGAGCTACTGGAAATTTGGGTTGAATTAAGTTGGATGCTATTAAAAAGATTGGGAAATGGATGTTTGAGTTGATTCAAAAAGATACATATAGTTGCATGATTCATGTGCTTTTTAATGAGTATTAATTTGCAAGTGTTTTATCAAGAGCTATCTTTTATTCATGTTTTGATGCTGAATGTTACTTTACTTTGTTTAACATGGATTGATTAGTTCTATGGACACTTATGCATGCATTTAGACGGTCAACTTTCTCCCTTTTGCTAGCCCAAAAATTCCAACAAGTAAAAACTTGTTTTCCAACACCTTCAACCAAAGTTTTCCAGTGAGTCCACCATATCTACCTATTAGCTTAATGCTATTCCAAGTATGTTTATCATGTTATATTGTATTATCTATGTTTCCAAATTAAAATGCTTATGTTATTATTTGTTATGGGAAAGTTGGTTAAAAAGCTCTCACGAACTTGATGCACACTTTACTTTTATTGCACTTAATAAACATGAACCATTGTGATTAAAATTATGAAGTTGTATGCTTGACAAGAGTCCTGGTTGGGAGTTAGCTCATATGTGCTGTCACATGGCAAGCTTTCAACGTGCTCTTAATTATATTTAGTTGATATCATGTACTTTTGTTTATGGATGGTTATCATGGTGCCAAATAAATGTGGAAACTTAGTAAGTTTGAGGAGTTTGTGTAAATGGCTAGAGAGACGCCTGGGCCGCTAACCTAAGCCATGCATCATTCATGGTGGAAATTTACAGCGTACCAAAGTGAACATTCAGTGATGCACGTCATAATAAAAAGCTATACAAATAGTAAATAAAAGAGTGCTGAGATTGTTCATTGTCTGTTTGTCTTGTCATTTTGACATGGGCTAGTTTCCATGTCCTGAGGCAAGAGGTACCCCAGTTGACGCTCTTGATGACGCTATTATATTACTTACAATGACTTTAACTTGAACTTGCTTTGTGGCCCGAGTTGAGTAACACCGTGGTGTAGGTACTCGTATTCACGGGGCATGAGGCATTCAACCCATACTTTGTCAAGCACACTACTCATATTTGCTTTCACTTTAAACTTTAACCATTCAAGATGCTATGATAGGGGTAATGAGAGTTCCACACCAATGGATACCACATTGCAAACATTAACTTAAGTAGAACCATTTGGAAGCTAGATGAAACTTATTCATGTTTTACCTCTACTTATTTATATATCTTTCCATAGTGTCCACCTTTTATATTCAGATTTACAAGAATACTCTATGACCATTATAGGATGTTTTTACTTTTTATTATGCATACATTTGGTCCATAGTACTTTCTTCTATGTTACACTTTGTGAATTATCATTGAACATCCTTACATTGAATATTTGATATCACTTCATAATCTATCTTGTATATTGCTATTCCTTTGAAGAATGAATCATTTGACTCTATGTAGCAATAGTAATCATCTTTGATATCCATTGATAGTATTAAAAAGCAAAGTCCATGTTAGTTTTATCACCTTCATACTCGAGGACGAGTATAGGTTAAGCTTGGGGATGTTGATGCATGTAAAATGCATACATGAACTTTGCATTATATTACTTATATTTCAATCATATTTGCATCATATAAGGGTTATATCATTGTTTTATATTGATTTTGGGAATATTTCACAGTTTCCCTATTTTTCTGGAATTAACCCTGCACTGGCAGAAAACCCTATTTTCTATATTTTGATGTTTCAGGGACCCAAACGACGTCCAAATGACCTAATATTTTGCGGGGATCATTTTTTGGAAGGAACAAAGCGTAGGAGCGAAGGAAGCGAAAAAATGGAAACCCGAGGGCCAAAAGAGGTGGGCCCACGGCCAGATTCCTTGGCCGCGTGGGACCCCCTATCCTGGGCCTCGAGCCTCCGATGCCGTCGATCTTCGTCCCCGTGCCTTCGTCTTGACCTAAAAACGACTATAAAAATAGTCCCCCGACGGCTTTCGGAAGGGAGCGCCGCAGAAACACAAAACCACGAAACAGAAGACCTGGAGCTGCAGATTGGAGGGGGAAAACTCCGGCGGGGCGCTGCCGGGGTGGTCTCCATCTTCTCCAACATCTCCACCATCATCACCATGATGAAGGGGGAGTAGTCCACCCCCTGGACTTTGGGTTTGTGGTGGTAACTTGATCTAATCTCTCTATGTATGATCATTGTTGAAGTCCATATGATGTGCCTTGCATAAGTATGGATCTATCTATGTAATTCCTATGGTGGATATTGTGGTATGAGATGATATTTGTTATGCATTTACCGTTGTGTTGGATCTTTTATGACTTGTCATACTTTGGAGATATTCTATGATGCATGTGATGGTTCGATTTATGCATAATGCCTTGTTTATCCATGTCATGAGGTGATTGACACCACCAAGTGTAGATAGATGAGAGAGATGTGGTCATGCACACGAAATATGAATCATTGCACTAGTGTTTAGAATATTGTCCATTATGAAGTATGATGTATGTAGGTACGGGATGGCCGATGTGACAACGGCATATGTATTGAGTGACACAATACAGCCCAACATCCTTTATCTGGGGGTAAAAAGGAAGAAGTATGATGTGGGAGTGACAACAAACCACGCTAGCCTTACGAGGGTGACCTAGCAACACAAATGATTATTTTCTTTCAACTATGTGTTTTAGGACATGTAGCCGTCATAGAAGTTTACCATTAAAGCATGACAATTGTGTGTACTTTTTATCTATAACATGATAATCACCATAGATGGGAGAGAGGATTGAGTGAACCCATGAACCCATGTCCATTGTTCCTATAAGAGAAAACCTTTGTCTTGTCCTCTTGCATTGAAGAGGATTGGGACACTTTTACATTCTTGTTTTGTTACATTAAACTTCCATCCATTAAATCAACCATCTTGTTCTTTAAACTTGTTTAGTGCATAATCAACTAAAACTTGTGACACTTTAGTTGTAGGGAATAGATAACTTTTCCTTCTTGCTCCTGCGGATCGATACCCTACTTCCACATTGAGAGGTGCTACAGTGATCCCCTGCTCTTGGGGGTTATCAAGTACTTTTCTGGCGCCGTTGCCGGGGAGCGTAGCGCTTAAGTTTCTATTCTTGTGTGCACTAGACTTTAGATTTATTTTATCTTGTTTTATATCTTACAATCACCTAAGCTTGGGGAGGTTGCACCTACGTGAGCATCATCTTATCCATCTTTACCTTCAAATCATTTTATTTTGTTTTGTTATTGTCTTGCATATTTCGGTTTGCATATTTTATTTTCAGTTTTGCATTTTGTGTTGCATTGGTTATTTCGGTTTGCATTGTTCAGTATCATTTTATTTTCAGTTTTCATCTAAAAACTTAAAATCCATAAAAATTAAGTGTTGCTTTTGATTTGTGTTTCAAGCTATGGAGGAAGGTTATGTCAAAACTATTGGAGCTTACTATGAATATCGATCTACCAAAGAAGGAAATAGAATGCTTGAATTGCTTGAACATCTCGATGATATGGCTATTGAGTTTTGTGAATTACATGATGTAACTTGCTGCTTTAGAAAAGACTATAAACACTCTCCCTATCAATGTAAGCACAACAGTGATCCTCTAATTGCTTGTTATCGTGAAAATAAATTTTCATGCCCTGATATAGAACAAGTTGAGAAATATATTGCTTATGTTGCAGCCCATGAAATAGACTTTCTTATTGATAATTTTTTTGCAACTAGTCATGAAGCTCGTGTAATGAAAGGACACATTTCTATTCTTCCAACTTTGCAAAAAAGAGTTTAGTGATAATGTTTATGTTAAAGAAAGAATTCTTGCTGCCATGGAAAGTACTAATATTTTGCAGGAAAAGGATAATGAAAACATAAGCTTGGAAGAGGAAGTATGTGAAGAGGAGATTGAAATGGATGTGTTCCAACCTAAGCTTGGGGAAGAATTGGATCTCCCAACTTCACCATCAACATTTGATAGTAGCACTCAAACTCAAAAGTCTTTTGTTATTTATGAAAACCCATGTTATGATGAGTGTCAAACTAAAAATTCTATGGTCCTATATGATAACTCATGCTATTATGATGAAACTAATAATGCTCCTTTACTTTTTATTAATGCTACTAGTGAACTTATTGATGATAATGAGGAGTATTGCTTAAATATGCTATATGATAATGCTTTAGATGATGGTCCTATGCTTATTGATAAACCTCCATGTTTAGTTGTTACTAAATTATGTGAGGATAAAAATGATATACTTGCTGTTTGTGATGTTACTCTTACTCATGAGAGTCCTACTTTGTTTCTGGATTCTCCTAATTACACCATAGAGGAGAAATTTGCTTATGTTGAGAAATACTTATGTGGTTTGCAATTACCTTTAGTTCCAAATCTTTGTTGCAACCATGATATTAAACTTGATATTGATCTTAATAACTATTTTGAAAGAGGGAAGCATGCTAATGAATTCCATAATAAATTTAATGATCCTCTTTATGTACCTAAATTATCTAAGTTGGATGAGTCCAATGGTTATATGGGTGAATTTACTTTTACTTCTTGCAACTATTATGAAAGAGGAGGTGATAAGAGCCCTCTTTATGTTGCTAATAACTATAAGTTGCAAGTATCTACTGTTAATATGCATTGGAAAATTTCTATTTATTGTGCTTCATTCATATACAAAATGCCAATGCATAGAAAGAAAGTTAGACTTTGTTGTTATTACTTTTGTGTTTTGTTTTTCTCTCTACTAGGTCTCAACTTGAATATTATTTTGATTGGATTGATAACACCATGGGACCCTGGTATTATGCATGAACACTTCTCAAGGAAGAGGGACACACCAAAGAACAAGCTCCCTCATGAGCTTCAACCTTCATGATCACCAAAGTAAGAAGCCTAGCTACATGGCTATAAAGAAAGCGCTTTACGGGAGGCAACCCGGTTTTTTTATTTTTGATTTTCTTTGTGTCCTCTTGCTGTAACAAGAGACTTAGTTTTTAGTTTTGTTTCTGGAATTTTTAATAAAGTGCCAAGTTTTACCTATTTTGGCTTGAAAAAGTTGCTTTTTGCATTCGGAGATTTTATTCCAGCACGAATCTGTGCACGGTATGATTTTTCATTCCTATCTGTGACTCCGAATGAGCTGAAATTTGAACTGTAATTGCAACTTTTCATCCTCTGTAAGCGTGAATTTTTTCAGATTTTTTGACATATTTAAGTAGGGTAGAAAAATGTGTTTTGCTGCTGCTGTTTTTTGGACAGATTCTGTCCCATTTTGTTTGATGCATTCTTTGAACTTTTAACTTGAATCTTTTTTATCCAATTGAGTTTATAAGTAGGCATACAACATTATATACTTTCTGGACATGTTTGCATTTTTGTTTAAGGATTTTATGCAGCAAGCAATTCATTTGTCTATCACTACTAATGTCGCCCCACAGAAAAGAATGGAGAAACGGTGTTTTGAAGTTTTTTCACAGGGATTAGAGGAGATGCACCAAGAGTTATCCAAGGATGGTGAAGACCATAAGCTTGGGGATGTGAGACAACCCCATTGGACCAACACACTCTCGGTTTGCACACGTCTAACTTCTGTTTTTCGATCAATGCACTTTATCGCATAAACTTGGAGCGTCTTTTATTTTTGTTATTTCGGTTTGGTTTTTATTTGTGAGACCACCACTATCATTTATATATGAGAGAGCTACTGGAAATTTGGGTTGAATTAAGTTGGATGCTATTAAAAAGATTGGGAAAGGGATGTTTGAGTTGATTCAAAAAGATACATATAGTTGCATGATTCATGTGCTTTTTAATGAGTATTAATTTGCAAGTGTTTTATCAAGAGCTATCTTTTATTCATGTTTTGATGCTGAATGTTACTTTACTTTGTTTAACATGGATTGATTAGTTCTATGGACACTTATGCATGCATTTAGACGGTCAACTTTCTCCCTCTTGCTAGCCCAAAAATTCCAACAAGTAAAAACTTGTTTTCCAACACCTTCAACCAAAGTTTTTCCAGTGAGTCCACCATATCTACCTATTAGCTTATGCTATTCCGAGTATGTTTATCATGTTATATTGTATTATCTATGTTTCCAAATTAAAATGCTTATGTTATTGATTGTTATGGGAAAGTTGGTTAAAAAGCTCTCACGAACTTGATGCACACTTTACTTTTATTGCACTTAATAAACATGAACCATTGTGATTAAAATTATGAAGTTGTATGCTTGACAAGAGTCTTGGTTGGGAGTTAGCTCATATGTGCTGTCACATGGCAAGCTTTCAACGTGCTCTTAATTATATTTAGTTGATATCATGTACTTTTGTTTATGGATGCTTATCATGGTGCCAAATAAATGCGGAAACTTAGTAAGTTTGAGGAGTTTGTATAAATGGCTAGAGAGACGCCTGGGCCGCTAACCTAAGCCATGCATCATTCATGGTGGAAATTTACAGCGTACCAAAGTGAACATTCAGTGATGCACGTCATAATAAAAAGCTATACAAATAGTAAATAAAAGAGTGCTGAGATTGTTCATTGTCTGTTTGTCTTGTCATTTTGACATGGGCTAGTTTCCATGTCCTGAGGCAAGAGGTACCCCAGTTGACGCTCTTGATGACGCTATTATATTACTTACAATGACTTTAACTTGAACTTGCTTTGTGGCCCGAGTTGAGTAACACCGTGGTGTAGGTACTCGTATTCACGGGGCATGAGGCATTCAACCCATACTTTGTCAAGCACACTACTCATATTTGCTTTCACTTTAAACTTTAACCATTCAAGATGCTATGATAGGGGTAATGAGAGCTCCACACCAATGGATACCACATTGCAAACATTAACTTAAGTAGAAGCATTTGGAAGCTAGATGAAACTTATTCATGTTTTACCTCTACTTATTTATATATCTTTCCAAAGTGTCCACCTTTTATATTCAGATTTACAAGAATACTCTATGACCATTATAGGATGTTTTTACTTTTTATTATGCATACATTTGGTCCATAGTACTTTCTTCTATGTTACACTTTGTGAATTATCATTGAACATCCTTACATTGAATATTTGATATCACTTCATAATCTATCTTGTATATTGCTATTCCTTTGAAGAATGAATCATTTGACTCTATGTAGCAATAGTAATCATCTTTGATATCCATTGATAGTATTAAAAAGCAAAGTCCATGTTAGTTTTATCACCTTCATACTCGAGGACGAGTATAGGTTAAGCTTGGGGATGTTGATGCATGTAAAATGCATACATGAACTTTGCATTATATTACTTATATTTCAATCATATTTGCATCATATAAGGGTTATATCATTGTTTTATATTGATTTTGGGAATATTTCACAGTTTCCCTATTTTTCTGGAATTAACCCTGCACTGGCAGAAAACCCTATTTTCTATATTTTGATGTTTCAGGGACCCAAACGACGTCCAAATGACCTAATATTTTGCGGGGATCATTTTTTGGAAGGAACAAAGCGTAGGAGCGAAGGAAGCGAAAAAATGGAAACCCGAGGGCCAAAAGAGGTGGGCCCACGCGGCCAGATTCCTTGGCCGCGTGGGACCCCCTATCCTGGGCCTCGAGCCTCCGATGCCGTCGATCTTCGTCCCGTGCCTTCGTCTTGACCTAAAAACGACTATAAAAATAGTCCCCCGACGGCTTTCGGAAGGGGCGCCGCAGAAACACAAAACCACGAAACAGAAGACCTGGAGCTGCAGATTGGAGGGGGAAAACTCCGGCGGGGCGCTGCCGGGGTGGTCTCCATCTTCTCCAACATCTCCACCATCATCACCATGATGAAGGGGGAGTAGTCCACCCCCTGGACTTTGGGTTTGTGGTGGTAACTTGATCTAATCTCTCTATGTATGATCATTGTTGAAGTCCATATGATGTGCCTTGCATAAGTATGGATCTATCTATGTAATTCCTATGGTGGATATTGTGGTATGAGATGATATTTGTTATGCATTTACCGTTGTGTTGGATCTTTTATGACTTGTCATACTTTGGAGATATTCTATGATGCATGTGATGGTTCGATTTATGCATAATGCCTTGTTTATCCATGTCATGAGGTGATTGACACCACCAAGTGTAGATAGATGAGAGAGATGTGGTCATGCACACGAAATATGAATCATTGCACTAGTGTTTAGAATATTGTCCATTATGAAGTATGATGTATGTAGGTACGGGATGGCCGATGTGACAACGGCATATGTATTGAGTGACACAATACAGCCCAACATCCTTTATCTGGGGGTAAAAAGGAAGAAGTATGATGTGGGAGTGACAACAAACCACGCTAGCCTTACGAGGGTGACCTAGCAACACAAATGATTATTTTCTTTCAACTATGTGTTTTAGGACATGTAGCCGTCATAGAAGTTTACCATTAAAGCATGACAATTGTGTGTACTTTTTATCTATAACATGATAATCACCATAGATGGGAGAGAGGATTGAGTGAACCCATGAACCCATGTCCATTGTTCCTATAAGAGAAAACCTTTGTCTTGTCCTCTTGCATTGAAGAGGATTGGGACACTTTTACATTCTTGTTTTGTTACATTAAACTTCCATCCATTAAATCAACCATCTTGTTCTTTAAACTTTTTAGTGCATAATCAACTAAAACTTGTGACACTTTAGTTGTAGGGAATAGATAACTTTTCCTTCTTGCTCCTGCGGATCGATACCATACTTCCACATTGAGAGGTGTTGTAGTGATCCCCTGCTCTTGGGGGTTATCACCTGTTCATTCTGCGGAGTGTGTCTGCAAAGATGATGTTGATGCCGCTGCCTCCATCCATGAAGACTTTGGTCATGGCGTAACCTCCAATTTGCGCGTCGAGTACTAGAGCCGCGTGCCCTGGTCGAACTACAGCTGGGGGTGGTCCTCCCGGCTGAAGTTTATGCCAGTTTCGGATCCCTTCAAGAATTCAGGAACAGCGGGAGGTGCCATGACAGCCATGTTCACCTGCCGAGTGCGTAGTTTTTGCTGCCTATTGGAGGGGCGACCCTTCTGTATCATGTACATCTGCCCTTGAGGCTAAGGGTACCGATCCTCCTCTACCCGAGGTACGGGGTGTATGGCGCCCGCAACAGGTCTGCCTGCGGCAGGCTGTGGTGGTGGTGGTGGTGCCATCAGGGCAGGTACAGTGTTTGCCTGAGGTGCAGTTGCGGCGGGTGCCTTTCTGAGATGCATGTATTCAGATGCCAATTCTTCGAATTCTCTACAGTTCTTCAACGAGTGATTGGAGCGCAATTTTCCGTCCTCCCCTTTGTACAGGTGGAATCTGCAATAGTCATCCATCTTATCATCGAATGAGCGCTTGTTTTGTGCATCAGAACGTGGCTTTCGCCACTCTTGCTTCTTTGTAGCTGTTACTTCGTTGCTCGCGGTCTCGACTATCTCGGCGATCATCCGGCCTTCGGTCGCTCCTATCTTGGTCCTCACGGGGTTGTGTGAACCCAGCCGCCATGAAATTGAATCTGTCGTCGCCGTGATGACGTCTGGAACGCTTGCGCCTCCGATCATCTCTGTATGTGTTCCTGCGGCTTCGACTGCCGCTGTCATGGTTGTCACGTGGTGAAGAGGCGTGGGTTGCTCGCACCGAGTCTTCTCCATCTGCCCACTCAGTCGCGATTTTTATGAGGTTGGTCATGGAGGTTGGCTTTTCTTGACCGAGTGCTTCTTTGAAATCTCGCCTGGCGAGACCCATGATGAAGGCGTCCATGGCCCTATCTTCCGATATTGCGCCGACTGAGTTGCGTATGGTGGTCCATCGCCATATGTATGATCTCAATGTTTCATCTGACCGCTGAGTACAGGCTCTCAGTTCTTCGAATGTTTCGGTCGCTCGCACAGAGGTTCAAAGTTTTTGATGAAGTCTCTGCGGAAGTGATCCCACGAGTCGTATGACGATGGAGGTAGCGCCTTAAGCCAGTCGCGGGCTGTACCTTCAAGCATGAGTCGTATGTATTGCATTGCTATAGTATTCGTACCTCGTTGGAATGAGACGGCGAGTCTGTAGTCTTCTAGCCGTCCTGAAGGTTCCTGTCGACCTGTGTATTTGGGTTGTTCAGATGTTAGCTTGAACCCTTTGAGCATCCGTGTCTCGCGGATGCGGTGAGTGAAACACAAGGCTCCGCATGGCTTGGGGTGCCGGTCGGAATATGAGTCGCTACTGGAAGACCTTCGAGATCTGCTTCTGCTGGACCTGTGTCGGCGTGTGCCTTTCCTTGTTTCCTCCGAGTGGTGACTGCGACCACTACGATCGTGTGCTGCCTGCCGCGAGCTGATTATGTTGCGATCTCGACTCCCTCCTAGAGTGTTTGCTTCCGGATGTATGGCTTTCACTGCTAGGGCAGGTGATTTAAGCTGTTGGCGATGCAGGGCTGCGTTGGGGTCGTTCGCCGGAGGCTGCATTGCTTTGAGGTAAGCACCGACAGAGAAAAGAGCACCCGCGACTGTTTTGTGTACTGGGATTCCTTCGTTGTCGTGTGTCATGAATGACAAGTTGCGAGTAATTTCCTCCCTCTCATCTTCTGGGAGGTGTGCCAGTCTCGATCTGCTCCTTGGGCTCACCCGCCCTATGGAGCTAAGTGATAGTTGTCTTCTTCGTGCGCTCGAGATGTTGGCTTGCCTTTTACGCTCCTCGAGTGTTGCTCTGATGTTTTGCAGGCGAAGTGACTCCTGCCAGTTGAAATACTGGAAGGTCAACGTCTCTTCTGGAGTTGCGTCTGCTGGCATCATTGTGCACTCCTTAATGACCTTGTCTGCTTTTGCTGCCATCTCAGCAGTAATTGTCATAGTTACCGTGCATGGGAATTCTGTAGGCCTGCCGGAGGCTGCGGCTTCAGATGATTCTCCGCTGATGGCAACGTAGACCTGATGGGGGATGACCCGCGGGTACATGTATGTGCTGCCAATTCCTGTCATGGACTCGACGTCCTCATCAAGCCTCATGTCAGAGTCGGTATGCCCGTCGAGTGGTCCGTCTGGACAGATCTCGTTGTCGATGCGTTCATCGTCTATGCTCATCTCGGCGTCAGCAAAACCGTTGTGGACCTCGGAGTCGAGTTTGTTGTTGGTGCAGATCTCAGAATCAACGTTGTTGTCGTTATGATTTTCGGGTTCATCGAAGTCGTCGAGGGAGATTCTGTAGTCGACGGTGTCATCGAGTGAAAAATCGAACTCGAGATCGTTTTTGCGGTACGCTGATTCAGCTTCCTCACCTTGTAGTTCCTTTGCTATGTACTCGTTGATCTCTCGAGTCGACATGGTTGTTGCAGATGAGCAGGCTTCCAGAATCGACAATGGGACGGACGCAGTCGATGGAGCTTCGGGTGCGGCAGTCGCGAGTTGTCGTGGATCTGTCAAGTCCTGCGTACCAAACTTGTTTACGAAAAAATTGAATGCTCCAAACAGTTAAATCCAAACCTGACTCGAGACTGGCGAACGTCTCTCGGCTTCTGGCGAGTGTGGATCAATTGTGCCTTTTGTTGGTGAAGTTGGCGAGCTGCCAATTTTCGAGCGAGTCGGCGAGTTGCCGTATGTCGACCGAGTCGGCGAGTTGTGGTTTGTCGATGCAGTCGGCGAGTTGTCATTCGTAGATGCGATCGGCGAGTCACCGTTTTCTGATGGAACCGGCGAAACCTCGAATCCAGCACTATTTTTTCCCACAGACGGCGCCAATTGACGAGGGGTTAACTCATCAAATCCCATGGTTAAGGACCTAGGGTTGAGATTACGGGGAGAGAACGTGGTAGAACTGGTAGTTTCGTCGGCTGACAAGCAAAAGCAGGGATTTTACCCAGGTTCAGGCCTCCGGAGAGTAACACCCTACTTCCTGCTTGTCTGGTATTGAAATGAGGGTATATGCGAGCTACAATGGAGTCCCGGCGAGATATCGATCTGGCTAGGGTTTTGGTGGTTCGGGTATTGCGTGTCCTCTGATCGGCGACCCTCCCAGCCTTTATATAACAGGCTGGGTCTTGGGAGTTCGCAACTGACTCAGATTTATAAGTAAGAAAAGTCTAAACCGACTATAGCTTCGTCTAACTTGGAAGGTACTCCGTCTTCTTGGGCCTTCCTTTATGGGTTTCATGTAGGCTCTTGATAGTTGGGCCTAGTCGATACGTGCACCAGGTACCCTCATGGTAGGGTACCCGAAAGGTATACCCATGTCACTATCCTTGCTCTTTTTTAGCAAAGGGGACAAGATCACGTACTAGCATAGCTTATTGACGCCAATTAAGTTTTTGCCTGTTGCACGGACCTTTAGCCGGATCGATCGTTTAGTCGGATCCAACATAGGTCCTCGAGGCCACCGCCCTGAAGCAGGTGCTTGGAAGATTAATTCTCCGCCATCCTCGTAAGCTTGTCTTTTGACCCGGATCGAAAGATCAACTCGGCCGCAAATCGACGAAGCATAGGACGACGACGAGGCATTTTTGCCGGTCTGCCCAGATCTGATCTCGCGAAGGTCTTGCGCCGCGCGTGTCAGTATCAACAGAGTAGATGAGCCGGCCTGCACAACCACGGAGGATCTCTTGTGCACGGCAAAGCGGATGAGCCGGCTAGATCCATATGTCGCGGTCGTTCCTAACGAAGTTGCCGACTTGGGCGGACGAACCGGCCAGATGCGATCTGACCGTCGTTGTTGACGGTGAAGTATAGATGCGATCTGGCTGACGACGGTAATCGTGCCGGAGCGGATCAGCCGGCCAGATGCGATCTTGTCGATGAAGATGATCTCACCCGGAACATGACGCCTGACGCCTTATGCCCCACGGTGGGCGCCAACTGTCGTCGTATCGGCATTCTTGATAGGAGACGGGGGTCCTCTAGCCGAGGTGAACTGAGGGAGTGAAGGGGAGCGTCGTCGAGGTCGGGATTGTACACGGCAGTTTACCCAGCTTCAGGCTCCACGGCGGTGGTGGAGCCCTGCGTGCTGCTATAA
This sequence comes from Poa pratensis, assembly GCA_947311845.1. Lineage (NCBI taxonomy): Eukaryota > Viridiplantae > Streptophyta > Magnoliopsida > Poales > Poaceae > Poa > Poa pratensis. The sequence goes on from CAMZMU010000060.1 coordinate 22,649,973, forward strand.
TTCACTATGAGGCAAATAGCCGAGTTACAGGTTACAATGAAGGTTGATCATATGCGTTATGTGTTGCCCTAAAGGCTGCCCGTAGGGTGGCTTATAAAGACAGCCAGACCTAGGGCTTACAAGGAAAGACTTAACCGGCAAGTAAATAGAGTCCTATCCCTAGTCGGCAGAGTTGCCGTCTTCCATCTTGGTCTCGTGGGCCTGGTGGGATTCGTCTAGAACCTTCTCCCTTGCCGGCTGCCATCTTCCTTGTCTTCAGCTGCTGGGCCGCCAATGTCAGGCCACCTCCACCAAACCGGATTGATCCATGTTAAGGATACCCCACTTGGTATATCCCAACACAATACGCCAAACCTTCGCAAAGAGAGGAAGTAGAAAGAGAGGAATCCAAGGTGGTAAATAACGCCTCAGTAAAGAATCAGAAAGCCCATGCAGAACAACACTGGGCTGAGTGCACTCTGCTTCTCCAGGTCTCCACTCAAAAGGCATCCTCTCTGCTGTCATTGTAAAGCTGCTGCAGATTAAGAATGCAAAAGGCATGGCCTGGTTTGATTCCTCGGCAGCTGGGGTGACATTAGCAGTAATATTAGTGTGGGTTCTTGTATAGAATTCATTATGAAAAGAGTAGTGTGACTGTATGAGACACATCCAAGGAGGAGGATGGGGGCTATATCAATTCCAAGAAGAAACACCTCCCTGCCCTCTGAAACCTTGCAACACTGCACTGCACTTTGCTGCTCAACCAAGAGACCAACACCATGCCATGGCGCGCATACACTGACCCGTACCGAGCGCACGCGCCCATAACCCACACACTCTGCTCTCTCCTTTATCATCTGCAATAAACTGCCCCTGCCAGGGCCACTTAACCCTAGTGCTCCACTGCATGCACAATCTGTATTCTATCAGTCAATCAGTTCCTTTTTTTCTCTTCAGGTAAAGAGACAGTCATTCAGAAGTTCAGATATTATAGACAGTATGTCTTGTCCTGAGTGCTGAACTGCTGATAACTGCCAAGAAACGGCCGGCCGGGAACGGACGTCCAATGCAAGATCCTATGGCGTCGCTATCGCCGTCGTCTTACAACTTAAACTGCACGGTCGGCTTTGTTCGGTCACTATCATAGTAGTAGAATTTTTTTCGCAGTAAGATAACTGAAACTGGTTCAGGTCAGTGGATCCTATATTCCTTGGCACGCTATATGAGCTAGTAGGAGAATAATTTGGAATTTGGAGTCCTCATCGATGAGCTACGTACCTCATAACATAATCATGAGGAATATGTTCTCTTGGATCTCCTGGATATTTGCGTTGGCACTCCATGTGCATTCGGTTCGGGGCCGGTCAGTAATTTAAACAGAATTGGCTCGTGGCCTGTTGTTCCAATCCTTCTTTGTCTTCAGTGCTCGAGGGAGATTAATTTACAAAACGTACGGATTCAGTAAACAATTTCCCTTGCCCCAAGCCTTGATTAGCAGTAATCCACCCCCAAGTTAGACACGGTTATGACGCAATGCCATGGATGCATTGCCACATGGTTAAGTTAAAGCAGCAAGTGAGCCGAGCACTTTAGATGAGAGCACCTAGGGGCTAGGGCTGCCCATCATCCCCATTCCATTGCATCCAAACCCCATCGTATCGCACCTCTGGCCTCTCCTCAAGTGAAGTCCAGCGAAAAAATCCAAGAAAATTTAGGTTCTCGAAGAGATCAGCAATGGTTGAACCGGGCAGATCAGCGACAGCGGCCAGGAAATCCACCACCTCTACCAGCACCATGAGGAAGAAGAAGCCCACTGCAACAGCTGCCACCACCAAGCTGGACAAGATCAGCAGCAAGGAGAAATTAGCAGAGGCAGGTAACTGCAAGAAGCAGAGCACTCATGGCAGCATGGGTACAGGGCCTGCCGCTGCGGAGAGCCCTTCCTACAGGCTGGCACTCAGGAGCCTCTTCTCCTGCCGGAACAGCCACGCCGCCCCTCCACCACCGCGGGCCGACGACGCCGCCAGAAGGTGCAAGAAGAAGCAGCAGCTCGGCTGCAGCTCCGCCTCCATCTGCAAACTCCGGGACGCCAGCCCCAGGAGGGTGATGCTGCACCGGCAGACAGACTCTACCGACGCGATGGCGACTAGGGTGGCCGAGCCGTGCAAGCGCCGGGCGTCGGTGGGCGGAGGCGGCAGCGAGCGGCGCGTGAAGAAGCCGCAGCAGCAGAGCGAGGCGACGCTGGGGTCGTCGAGGCACTGGGGCTCGTCCACGACGTCGTCGTCATCGTCGACGGCGGGCGGTGGCGGGTCGTCCTTCAGGCTGCGGAGGCTGTCGGGGTGCTACGAGTGCCAGCACATGGACCCCGTCGGCGGCTCCACGAGGGCCGCCATCTTCCCCTGCCCCGACTGCGGCGACGTCTTCGTCAGGGCCGAGAGCCTCCAGCTCCATCAGTCCACCAGGCACGCAGGTACTGTTACTCACCACTGGCCGGCCGGCGCCATTACATTACCCTTGCTTTTTTCCTTCTCTTCTCTCTTTTGTTGATTCTTCAGCTATCCTAGGTAGCTATGGCTTCTGTCACAAGTTCAGAACACAGTCTTTACTGTATGATCTCCAGATTTTGTTCTACATCACTAATTGCCACAAAATTATACTCGTATGTATTTAAAGTGTAAACATAGTTAAAGTACTCTAGCTGCGGCTATGCGCCCATGCTTAGCTGAAACTATAGGAATGAGCTTGTGCTTGTGCGTGGTCAGCAGGTTTCTACTGTTGTTGCTGTGTGAAAGTGAGAGCTGCATGATGTGCTTTTAATTATTCCTGCTGCTTTTAATGATGATGGTCATCACTGTGGGGAGCATGCAGCAAAATGTTTTTGCAACAGCCATCCAGGCTTATCTGATGCGTTCACTAATCCACGGGACCCATGAGAGAAGATTCGTTTCTTTCATCATGGCTAGTGCACAACATTTTTCAGTACACTTTGACCAGAATACTGCAACAATTTGACCAAACATTGGTTAACTGAAGCTAATGAGCTACTAATTGGTTAATTTCGTTTTTTCGTGACCGATATGCAGTGTCGGAGCTCGGTGGGGAAGACACGAGCCGGAACATCATCGAGATCATCTTCCAGTCGAGCTGGCTGAAGAAGCAGAGCCCCGTGTGCGCCGTGGACCGCATCCTCAAGGTGCACAACGCCCCCGCCGTCCTCGCCCGCTTCGAGGCCTACCGTGACGCCGTCAAGGCCAAAGCCCTCGCCGCTCTCCCCTCCGGCGCCGGCGCCGGCGCGCGATGCACCGCCGACGGCAACGAGCTGCTACGCTTCCATTGCGCGCCGCTCGCCTGCTCCCTCGGCGCCGGCGGGGCCACCCACCTCTGCGATGCCGCCGCCTGCGCCGCGTGCGGCATCGTTCGGGACGGGTTCAGGGTTGTGGCGCCGGGAGCCGGGGTGCGGACCATGGCCACCAGCGGCCGCGCGCACGACGCCGTCGAGGGTGGCGGGGAGCGCAGGGCGATGCTGGTGTGCCGGGTCATCGCCGGACGGGTGAAACGCGCGGCAGCGGCGCCCTGGAAGGGCACGGCCGAGACGGAGACGGCGGCGGAGGATACGGAGGGTGAGTACGACTCGGTGGCGGGGACAGCGGGGGTGTACTCGAGCCTGGACGAGCTGGAGGTGTTCAACCCGAAGGCCATACTGCCATGCTTCGTCGTCGTCTACGAGGCGTGATCACCTCAGCTTCTCCAGGGAATTCGTTCCTTCTTAGTTGATTTGTTACTGTGGTAAGTTGGTGGTGATGATGTTACCCATATCCTAGTAACTGTAGGCTCAAGCAGTGGTGTCGCTGGCATAAATTGATTAGTCATGATCTCTCACCAATTTGCTACTCCCTACTTAATGGCAATTACGACCTATACAGTATTAGGTTTGTTAGGCCTCTCACCAAAAACTATTTGTTTGGAAACTATGCTATCTTAAGGCCCCAATTAGCAATTAATGACCCGATTTATTAGGGACAGTAATTAGTGTGCTAGCAATGCATGGGCTGGTTCCTCGCATGTGATTGGACAGTTCCGCTAGCATGCAAAGGGCCCGTAGTGTTGACGCGAGCGATTGGTTGAATTCTCGTCTCCTTGCAGTAACTAGCTAAAATGGATTGGCTGAAATAAATCGTTTGAGCTTTTTCCTCGCCGTATCAGCGTGCGCTTTGGTCGCAACGCTGCTTGTAGCAGGCCTAACATACCTAAACGGAGGGAGTACTAATAGAGATCTTGTCGATTGACTAGATCAAAGAGCTTAAGAGCACAGTAAGTCATCCCAAATATTACTCCGGAGTAGTGAAAAAACCATGCAGGAGAACAGGACAAATCAACTGCGCGCTCCAACAAATCGTCCTTGCACGAATCTAAATTCTGAAGTGGAGTATGTATCTTCGTTTTGTTTTTATGTCATCTGGTTTGTGAAAGAGATTACAATTGTGATGTGCAAAATCCTGCATGAATATTACGCACGCACGGCAATGTAACGCTCGAGAAGCCAGACATTCAAATCAATCATGAGATTAACAATTTTTTCAAAGATACGTCTAGCAGACGTATCGTTTTCGTAGAAGAAGAAGTCGAGATGGCCAAGTTACAACGCGTAGACGCAACCATAGGGTTTAGGAAAAACCCTAGAAAACACACACCTACTTGTGAAAGTTGTGTATCCCTAATTTCTGTTGTTGTATTGCTTGGACCCTCGTGGGGTTTATATAGAGGTACAAAGGGGTAGAGGATTGGAGTACAAGGCAAGTCATGCTAGGTTTAAACCGAGTCTATCTCTAACTCTAGAGTATTCCAATATCTCCACATATTATACTTCTAACATTCCCCCTCAGTCGTAACGGGAGTGAAGCGAACGATTGCGACTGTCTTTGAAGTCTTGCGCTTCCGTCGTCTCCTCCTCTCCGCCATCATCAACTGCGTCTCTGATAGTCTCTTCTCTCTTTGGCCGCAGTGTAGACCGCTCGATGTAGATAGGCTTGGTGCAGGCAGCAGGCAGTAGACGTGTGGAGATCGATGGAGGACGTTGTTGAGGTGCAGCCGTGTGCTGTGGTCGTCGACGATGTCGAAGAACACAGGCGACCGTCCGCCCGTGGGATGCCGCCAGTGCACCGTTGTCCAAGCTGATCTGCTGCAGCATGTTAATCTGCATGTCAATTAAGCACTACGTAAACATGCACGTATGCACATGCAACGCATGTGTGCCTTAGGACTTTGGTGTTGGTGTAGATTGGCTCGGCTGGCTGCTGTAGATCGATCTTGATTCGCGTCACCGCCGTGTGCGTGACGAAGTCCTCCGGCCACGCGAGGGTCTCTGCTGTTGCTGCGTCTCGTTGTCGTGTGGCCGCTGCGGGGTCCGCGATGCGGTACCGACGATCACGGCGGATGGCGATCCTGAAAGCACCGATCTTGTATCACCGGAGGACGAGGGGATCTAGATGGCTTAGGGATTTATTTGGCTACTTCGGATCTAAGCTACGGAATTGGAATTTCGAAATTGTCTAATCTAATCTAAGGACCGATCCGATCTTTGATCGAAATCGGGTGCCGCGCCCCGAGGAGAGGAGATTGATCTCCCCGGGGGCGGCGCGCTGCGGAAGCGATTTAGAACCTTAAGATCGGCGTCGTGAGACTAACCGTTCTGATACCATGTGAAAGTTGTGTATCCCTAATTTCTGTTATTGTATTGCTTGGACCCTCGTGGGGTTTATATAGAGGTACAAAGGGGTAAAGGATTGGAGTACAAGGCAAGTCATGCTAGGTTTAAACCGAGTCTATCTCTAACTCTAGAGTATTCCAATATCTCCACATATTATACTTCTAACACTACTCTCCCTCCTTCCACCTATCAACTTGCGCCAAGGGGCCTCTGAACAGCTTGGCCGCGATCCACTGATTTGCCTCCGTCTTGATTTGGGTTAGAACTGTATCCGCCGACGGTGTCTCGCCCTCAAACACTACACCGTTTCGGTGTTTCCATAGACACCAGCAGACTAACGAGATAGCAGTCCACCAGTCCTTGGCCGAACGTCTGTCGACCGTTTTGGTTTGCAACCAACTCGCTAGGCGCTCATCATGGTTAGGGATCCATTCTGGTTTGCCCAAGCGTTGAAGCAGCCTTGTCCACACTACTCTTGCCAAGACCCAACCAAGCAGCAAATGGTCGATGTCCTCTCCTTGTTGCTCACAGAAAGGGCACGTTGCTAGGTGCGGCAGGCCTCGACGGCTTAACCTGTCGGCAGTCCAGCATCGCCCTCGCCGGCAATCCACAGGAAAAATCTGCACTTTGCCGGAGCGTGAGAGCTCCAGATTTGCTGCGCACCCGCCATGTGAATCTTACCACGGAACAGACCCATATATGTAGATAGCGCCGTGTAGATCCCTGAGCTCTCCCAAGTCCACCTTAGCACATCATCCACTCCTTCCAAGAGATGTATGTCGGCAATACTGTCAGCTACCAAGAACATCTCAGCAATCGCAGCAGCCGACAGATCCGGGGAGAAATCCTGCAGTCAACCACCCGCAACTCCTTCCCGTACTTTCCTGGATTTAGCCGCTTGCTTTGACACTGCGTTGAAAAGGTTCGGTGCCCAGTCCTTGATCCTTCCTTGAGGCAACCATCTGTCCACCAAAAGGAAGTTGTCGCACCATCACCAAGCACCGAAGTGGTGGCAGTTTCAAACAGATTTCTCACCAAGCGTGGTACTTGGATATTGAATTCACACCATGGCTTGGTTAAGTCCGATCTTTGCAACCACAACAACCGCACCCGGAGGGCAAGGTTCATGAGGCTCAAGTTGGGCATACAGACCCTGTCCCAAGCTACGAAGCAGTGTCCAACTTGCACTTCCTTTCTACCCTTCCAGAGAGTAAATTGTAAAAAGCCACCACAATTCGCAGCAACGTTGCAAAAAACTACCGGTTTTCATTTTTTCGCAAATACCCACCAGTTCTGGGAACGAAAGTTGCAGATAGCATTGATATCCTGGTTTAGTCAAGTTGACGCTCGTTCTGACCGATATGGCCCACTGTCAGGTGTGACGTGGCGTGTGTATATTTTGAGAAAAAGTCCTCCATAATTTTTTTCCTCTTTTTTTCCCTCACACTCGCTCGCGTTGACCAATCCCGTCCACGCCCGCACGCCCCGCCGGCTGCACACGCGAGGCTCGGCAATAGCTCACCGGCCGCCGATCGGTTAACTCGTCGTGGCCGCTACGCACCCCTGGCACGCGCGATGCTCGGCAGTAGCTTGGCCAGCCGCGTCGCCGCGCGTCGGCCGTCCCGCTCGGCTCGCCGCGTCACCGCGTGTTGGTTGTCCCGCTCGCGTCGTCGCGCTCGCCGGCCAGCTCGGCCATACCGCACATCGGCCATTCACCCCGTCCTTTTAGGCATCTAAGCTGTTGTTGCTAGTAGCTAGTGCCTGCGTGCGGTAGCTTGTGGTGGCACGCATGGAGGAAGCGAGCTGGAGGAGCACCGTTGTCGGAGCAGATTGACAAAAGGAGCCGCCGCCGTGGTTCCTTGTGCTCGCGCTCCTCGTGAGTCATGTCCGGCACGGCGACGAGCAGCAGCATCCTCGGTCACTCCGTATAGAAGGACGCCGTGACCGTCGCCCTCCTCACGCTCGCGCTCGTCAGGCCCGACGCGGCGTGGCGCAGGCCGCTCGAGTCCGGCTGGAGCGTGCCCGTCGCTCCTAGCGTCCCCGCTGCGTGCCGTCTTGCCGCGTGCCGCGACGATGTGGGCCTCCGCCATCAGCTCGACGAGGTGGGCGCCACGACGGTGACGAATAGAAGGGGAAGGTGTCGGACCGGCGCAGGGGAAGATGGGGACCGAGCCCTCGATTCAAGACATCTCCGGTCGATTCCTTAGGCCTGTAGAAAGAGGGCGATGACACAGAGCTCTTGGCGTGCTCGGTGTGGTTGGGACCTGCTGGGCGACGGGGCATGTGGTGAACAGGGAGCCGGCAGCGACGACCGCGGCGTGTGGCACATCACGCGGGGGAGAAGAGGAAGGGGAGTGAGGAGAGGTCGGGTCTGCAGCGGGACTGTGTGGTGGCGGCAGGGTAGCAATAGTTAGGGGCAGCGCGACGGCGCACGGACAGCCGCCGCCGGCGTGCACGAGCGGGGCTGGCTCTTTTTTTATTTGAGAGAGGGGGTGGAGCTGATAGTGGGTCCCACGTTTTTAACCAAAAAACCCAAAAATTATAATGTTTTCATCTCTTACCGTTTGTTCTGCCATGTCAGCCTGCCAGTGGGCCATACCAGTCAGAACGGGCGTCAACTTGACTAAACCAGGGTATCAGTGCTATCTGCAATGTTTGTTCTTAGAACCGGTGGGTATTTGCGAGAAAAAAAAACCCGGTGATTTTTTGCGACGTTGCTACGAATTGTGGCGGTTTTTTACAATTTACTCCCTTCCAGAGGAAGGCACGGAATATCTTTGCGATCTTCTCAAGGATCTCAAGGATCTTCCCAATCGAGATTAACATTTTATTTCATAGAGTACATATGAACATCTACATTAAGGTAATTGGCTTACTTGGTCCACAGGAGACTGTCGTTGTGTGGAAGTGGTATATTTGGTGGCAGCGACGTGAAGCACTGAAGGGTGAAAATGTATCTACAGCTGTGAGCTCAGCTTTCTCGATCCAAGCCCTGACTCTGAATTTGCCTATTTTCTGAATGGAAGGGGCTGTGATCCGGAATGATAAAGACGCTATTGTAGGATGGGCCTGGCCCCTGAAAAATCTTCTGGATGCATCAACTTCTGAAGCGCATGCTTGAGAATTAGCCTTAATCTGGTGGAAGAAATCGGTTGTTCACTTGTAATTTTGGGACCTGTGGAGCCCGTATACTTCTATCTTAACTAATTGTGTTCTCATAGCCAAACGGATTGGCAACATTACCTTCCAACACTGTCTGAGAGAGGCAAGCGAGGTGGCGCACAGTCTAGCTAGATTTTGTTACGATTCTAATGTAATAATTAAGTGGGAGGACAATCCACCATCTTCAGTGTTGATTAGGGCTAGGATTAAAACTTGAAACTCGTGAGCTAAACGAGTAGCTTATGACTCGGCTCGGTTCGTTATCTCACGAGCCAACTGAGCTTTGTATCTGAACTCATTTGTTGGTCAAGCTACTCGTTTTTTAATTCAAATGGGCTCACTTTACTCAGATCTTAAGAGAGATACATCATCTATGGTCAATGAACAGGCTCCAATCACACAGTCAACCACTGTGAACCTTTGGGAGGAGGTCTTAGCATCCCCTTGAGACACCAAAGCGCCATAGCCATCTCATTTATAATTTATGGCTCAACTCTATCGAAAAAGGACTTAGTGCTCCATCTCCTGTCAGGATGCATTTAACTCATTCGTTTGTCCTGTCCTACGTCTAGTGGCGGACCCAGAAACTTCCCAAACCCCGGTAAGCTAGTTTAAGATGCTATTTTTTTTTGGGATAATCGCTATGAAAAAGCATAAACTGCAAGCTTTACACCGCCGACAAGCTCGGGTAGCCATCCGGGCTGGACGGACGCTAGGTCCGGCCCTGCCTACATCCTTCTTTCCACATAATTTACATTTCACTTCTCCATGAATGATCCATCATCACCATGATTTGCATTCCTTTTTCCACACTAACAATCAATCACCATTATTTACATTCATTTTTCATTAACGATCATTGCTCATAATTTATATTCAGTTTTTCATAGTACCAATAAAAAAACCTACCCCATGAACACGTACACGATACACGGACGCAACGGGAGGCTCACCCGTAGCAACTCACGTACAATTTCCTAATATAGAAAAAAAAGGAACCACATAATGTGTTGTAATGAGAGAGAACATACCCAATGTAAATTGCATGACGCATTTATTTTTCTATGAAAGGGGATCATTATGATGTTTCATGGAGAACTTAAAAACCATAAGCCATTTTAAATGCCAACCCAGCGAGATACTAGGAGGAAAAAAATGTGGGGTGGTAAAAACTAGGAATTCAGATTCATGCAGCCAGTTATTGTGAACCTTTGTGGGGCACATATAGACAAGGGCGGACCTAGGGCGTAATAAATGACCGGGTTTTCCGATAGACCATAGATAATTTTTCATTTTTAGTCGGGGTGTCACACTCTAATTACATGTAATGTGTAGAAGGAAATGGGTTCAAATTCGGTGTTCTGTGTCCCTTGATGGATGTACATAGGTACGCCTACGGATGAAAACGGAGCGGATACAGACGGAACTGAGTGATGTCACATTTGTTTTTATATTATTTTGCGGAAGCGGAAACAAATACAGAAACAGATATTGTCGGAAACAGATACAAACCGAATACGGTACGGAGACGGAACAGAAAACAGATATTTACCGGAACCGAGAGATGTCTTAATTAATTAAGTAAAAGCCAAGCAAATCAACAAATTTGCCAAGTTTCTAAGATGAAATAAAATCATAAGGAAACATCCTGATTATATAATGTGGTGTGCAACATTTAAAATATCTACTATCATCCCTATCCCTAGTGTAACACCGAAATGGAGAACTAAGAACAACCCAACGGAGAGATGATATGCGAATACATAGGTCATAAACATGGCAGCTTCACATTCTTTTCATTTTTATTTAGCTCTTAGGTTGTGCCTAAATTTTCTCATTAGAATTTCCGTGCCTGTTGGATTTTGAAATCACTGTGTAACAAAAAAACGGAAAGTTCCGTATTACCGGAAACGGAATTTCCATTTCCGCAGTCGTTCCACCGGAATACGCTGTTCCATTTTCATTTCCGTTTCCGCATAAAAGTTTCCATTCCGAAAAATTCCGTCTCCGTATTTCCATTCCGTTTCCGTTTTTCCGCGAAAAAGTCGGAAAGATTCCGTACCGTTTTCATCCCTAGGTACACCCCTCCAAAGGAACGACGCGACTTGCATGTTGTTGTGAAGCTAAGTCACTCGCTGACTTTGCTTCTGAACCATCCGATCGAATTATGCTGATCCAGACGGAATTGGACCGTTCACGTAGTACTGTTCACATGGCACTGTTTAGAGAAACTGCAGAGCTGTAGCTTCGCCTCTGTAGCATCCAATCTGAGCCGTTGGTTTGCCATGCAATGGGCGAAAATGAACTAAGTCAGCGGTTACTGTAGCTCGTTGACTTAATTTTGTTAAGTCAGCGAATCTGGAGCAAGAAAGGAACCACATAGTGTTTTGTAGTGAGAAAACATACCCAAAGGTGGCAGAGCTCGATTTGATAGGTGTTTTATAGTATCTGTCATGCCGCGAGTGAGTTTGGCTTAACCCTAATCCTGAAAGCCTAATGTAAATTGTTGCATGCCACCTTTTTTTCCTAATTGAAAGGGAATGCTCGTGCAGATTACTCAAAAAGAACGACTGTAGGATGTTTCATGGGACAACATAAAACCGCAAGTCATTTTAAATTTTAAATGCCAACTGACGAGATACTAGGTGAAAATCAAATTTGCGGTGGGAAAAACCGGCAATTCAAATTCTCAAGTCGGGGAGGGATTGTAGTGTGCGTTCGTTCCACAAAGATCCTCCCCTCTCACTCTCAGTCGGCCATGAGCTGACTTTTGCCCTCGGACCTCGGACATCCTCTTCTCTCTCCTCGCTTTCTCTCTCTTGCCCGTTCGTCCCATAGTTCCATCCCTGCCCCTCCCCAAATTCCCCGACCCGCCGCTCCCAAATCCCATCCGAATCCCTCCACATCCTCCAAAGATCGGGTTTTCGGAGGGCTTCCGCCCCCAGATCGGGGTGGGATCCCCGTTTCCTCTGGTGGGTCGGTCTCCGCCGCCCTTTTCTTGATCCTTTTTCCTGGGGGAGGTTCTTGGATGGGGTGCCTGCCGTGCTTCGGGTCGGGCGGCAAGGGGGAGCCCGCCAAGAAGCCCGGCGGCGGCGGCGCGCGGAAGGACGTTCCCTCGGATCGCCGCGCCTCCGGGGTCGGATCAGGTGTGGTTCTTGGGGAAGGCTGGATCTTGGCCGGGTTTATTTTTGGCAAATGATCTTTATTCCCTCCGGTTAGATTAGTTGGTGCGCGCAGTGCCGAGATTTGTGAGGATCAGATTAAGGAATGTGCCAATCTCTTGTGTTCCCGGAAATATTTGTGACACGCTTTCCCATGTAGTGAATAGCTTCAGATGGAGACCAACGTCTTGTATTATTTGGGTGCATTTGAGTTCATGTTAGTGTATTTGATGGCTTGAAGGATTCAGGTATCTATATGCGTTTTGGCCTTGTGGGCGAAAGGCTAAAGTTTTTGGATTGGCCATATAGGTTTATTACTTATGAAACCTTATAAATTACACGTGTGATGCACGCCCATGGATGTGGTTAAATTATGCAAACATGCAGTGCGGATAATTATTTCCTGATAAGTTCTTGATTGCACCATCAAACCCGTTGGAGCAGATGCTTGTTGCAACAAATGGCAGATGACCCTGGTACAACATCCAAAATGCATCAAACAAGTGTCAAATGATATTTTTCTTCCTCCCAATATGATACGCTTACCGTGGAAGTTATCCAAGAAATCCTTGTTTATGATGACCCTAGTTCCCAATTCATATAGGAAATCGAGCTAGGTTCTTTTGTAGTTCTTCTGTTACATTTAGGTCTTAACTATCGGAACACCTGCACTTAGCTGCAAGCCTGTAACTTTTTTACTAGCTCCATTAATGTCCCCAAATAGTAAACAATTTATATCATTACGTACACGTCTGTGTTCTCTTACCAACAGATATCATGCCACATAACCCACATGAACATTGTAGTTTTTTGTGGTAAGTCGATGGCTTAGGGCAAATCTAGAAGGTTTTAGTAGGCAAATCTAGAAGGCTAGGGCAAATCTAGAAGGTTTTAGTAGGCACACCTTCACGCTAGGCGACAGTAAATCACCCATCAATTAATCGCGCTATGCATGTGCTTACATGAGATAGGCGGTTGGTAGAGGCAAAGTAGGAACTAACGCCTAGCGTTTTTTTGAACCTTGTTAAAGGTTAGTGATGCATAGACATTAGGGTTGGTATAGTTATTCATGTAGAACGGAAAAAGTTACCAAGGGGAACAAGGTGCCTTTTCATTAATAAAAGAAATAGGCACCCGCTTCGAGTTGAATAGGACTCAAAACTGGGAGTTGGGTGTGTACACCCACACTGCCCACCAACTGAGCGAGGCTCAGTTCAGTATATATGCAGTTAGGGTATTAGAGTTTTGAAAGGAATCAAGTTATGTCTAGTTTTACCACTTCAATTATTGTGTTTTGGAGTAGTTCACCATACCTATTGTTGTATTCTTTAATCCAGATGGTCCCTAACCCTAGTTGAACTTTTGCTTTAGATAAATCAAAACCACAAGGTGTATTGGACTCTAAGAAGGATGCAGTCATCCCAAGGGAGGGAAATAATCAACATATTGCAGCACACACTTTCACCTTTCGTGAACTTGCTTCTGCTACTAAGAACTTCAGGCAGGATTGCCTATTGGGCGAGGGAGGTTTTGGCCGTGTTTATAAAGGACGTTTGGACAATGGACAGGTTTGGCTTTCTGAAAATGTTTAATGCATCAGATTTTAGGCGAATCTTTCTTTTCGCTTAATTTGGAACTATTAATTCGCCATTAAAATGCCAATATGATCGCCACATCTCTTTAACTTGTATGGTCTAGATGGGCCATTGGATAAGACATTTTCCTTGCTGTAACTGTTGATTGCTGAGACTCCCCTACTGTGCAGGCTGTAGCAGTTAAGCAACTTGACCGCAATGGCCTTCAAGGAAATAGAGAGTTTTTGGTTGAGGTCCTTATGCTCAGTCTATTGCACCATGATAACCTGGTAAACCTAATTGGATACTGTGCTGATGGGGATCAACGTCTTCTTGTATATGAATATATGCCATTGGGATCACTTGAAGATCATTTGCACGGTAAGTTTATTCCAGTTATGAACTATCAGTGCACTACAGCCTACACACAGCCCTAGTGTGTAGTGTCCCACTTCCCATATATTTAAAAACTTTGGGCATTGTCATTGTTCAAGAAAGCATCTCTAGGCGCTTAGGCAACAGCAGTGCACATAGCCCTGTCCCTAGGCGGTGGATTGGGCGCCTAGCAAGGTTGTCCGCAAGGAATCGACCTCATTGGCGAGTAGCGAGGAATGGATGGGGAGGGAGAAGGATGCGGTGTGGGGTGAGAGAGAAGATGCAGCTGCTGCAGGGAGGCGAGAAAATGTGGTGGTGTGTCGCTGGCGGAGCTGCCAGCTCACAGACGAGGGCACTGCAGCTATTGCTTATGGAGTCCTGGTTGCTCTCATGCAGTCATGGTGTTGGCTGCGGCTACATGATGTGGAGGCAGATCTGACTGTGACCTAACTAAAGCAGCAGCTTAGTAGGCCAAACGGGCCTGGTGTACACTTCCTCTTTTGGCCCTTTCACCCTCTGATTTCTACCCCTTGAGCAGTGCACCCCTGCTGGCTGCAGCTGCTGCTATCACGCAGAACGCCTATGCTCCTCTTTGGTAGGCTAGGCGACTAAAAAACGCCTTCCTAGGCCTTTTCAAACCTTGGTCATTGTACATATCAGCATTTGTTAAAATTGGTAGCCAATTGTGCAATAAGCTAGCACTTCTAGATTATTTCTTTGTTGTTTCTGACATTGACACGGTTTCCAATACTAACATGCTTAACCATTACTTTCTAATGTTAGTATTTCTTTAATACTATTATGAACACACATGTAATAACAAATTCCCGCAATATCATTTCTTCACGACAGTTACAGTAGTTACGTGGGGTAGTGGTCAAAGTTTCAAAATGAATACAGGGAGTACTAGTTAATACTTACTTAAGCTTGCAAGTGCCTATTTGCATTATTCTTCTATTGTTGATGACCTGGTTCTCTGGTCATATGTTCAACAGTTTTGATATTTATGTTCTAGTAACTCATACTTAATCTGCGAGTAAAATTTTCTGCATACTTAAACTTTCTATGCGAAGGTGGACCGGTGGAGTTTTGATGGTTATCCAGTAGCAACTCATATTTAATCAAGAGAGTACATGTTATGTATATTATGCACTTTACATCTACTCTCCAACCAACCTAAAATAATGATTCTGCAAGTGGTAGTAATGGGGGATGGAAGCTTATTCGGGAGGCGAAAGTTCTCATATGTTCTTTTTATAACTAAAAGTTGTACTATCATTGCTGTCCCCATTATTGACGGTCAAATCTTTTTTGTCAACTCATTCTATCTCTGGTGGTGTCTGGGATACCCTTATAATATAATACATACATGGTTACTATTTTCATTTGCAAATCAGAAAAAGGAAAATATTATATGTATAATCTTGACTCTCATTATGGTAAATTGTAGCACTTCACTATCATCTAATTATTTTCTGTGGTCTAGATTACTAAATATCCACAGGCTCATCTCATACCGTCAAGCATTTTATTTGAAACAGCAACTTATCTGATTTTGAAGTTTTTCATGTTAGATATTCCACCTGAAAAGGAACCACTTGACTGGAATACAAGGATGAAGATTGCTGCTGGTGCTGCCAAGGGGTTAGAATACTTGCATGACAAAGCAAGCCCTCCTGTTATTTACCGGGATTTTAAGTCGTCAAACATTCTTCTTTGTGAAGGGTTTCATCCAAAGCTATCTGACTTTGGCCTTGCAAAACTTGGCCCTGTCGGTGATAAAACTCATGTTTCAACACGTGTTATGGGGACTTATGGCTACTGTGCCCCTGAGTATGCAATGACCGGACAGCTTACTGTTAAATCTGACGTTTATAGCTTTGGTGTTGTGTTCCTTGAACTGATTACTGGCCGCAAAGCAATTGACAACACCAAACCACATGGAGAGCAAAATCTAGTGGCATGGGTACGTTCTTCCATTTTCTGTTGATCTCACTTCACAGAGTTGACTGTTGGCGTCGACATATAGTTCAAAAGCCTATTTTCTTACACAAATCACGAGTTAATTTTAAGCGTACTTACTATAATACCATTGCTAAAACATTGAGATATTAATAATATAATAGGAATGAGATTAAGCTGTAGCGCTAGTCAAGAAAATAAAGCAGTCTGAAGGAACAGAAAGAGAAATTGGTTACATCAGGTTGGAACACTGCTGCCCAATCAAAGAATTATGGGAACTCTTTTTTGTCTTGCTTTGTACAACCATCACTTTAGGGTCTTTAGCTTTTATTTTCCTTTTCAAATCATATTATCCTTTTGAACTGAAACCTTCACTCTATTGGATGGGCATAGACTGCTGATGTAAAAGAGTAGAGTTTAGATTTTACATGTGTTTGCCTAAGGTAATTTTGGTGCTCGAACTTGGATCATTCTAAATGAATCCACCTAGGCACTGCAAATTATTCTCTGTAATACTTGTCATTTTATGAGGATTATGTCACTCACACAATATTGTTTAGGTTGTCATGATTTATGAATACTACTAAAATCGAGGCCTTAAGTTCAGTATTGACCACTGAGATTAGTTCTTTGAATATTAATGGGTCCACTTCATTCTCAATTTCACAAGTCATTGTTGCCAAACGAAGATGCACTGAGCATTAAGAGTATTTTTCTAAAATCAGTCTCTAATGTTTGAAGATTAAGGTGTATACAGTTAGAAAGATAAAAAAAATCAACTATTGTTTGCAGTTGCAGCCTTAAATTAATATTTGTCAGACAATATAATGTTGTATACCTTACGGTTGATCTTATATGCAGGCTCGTCCTCTGTTCAAAGACCGCAGAAAATTTCCTAAAATGGCTGATCCGTCACTTCAAGGACGCTTTCCTATGAGGGGTCTGTATCAGGCTTTGGCCGTTGCTGCAATGTGTTTGCAAGAGCAGGCTGCAACTCGGCCTTTTATAGGAGATGTGGTCACTGCCCTTTCGTATCTGGCTTCTCAGGCATACGATCCAAATGCACCCACTCAACATAGTCGGAGCAATGCATCTACCCCTAGAGCCAGAGACCGTGGTAGGGGGGACAGTGACCAACGGCGCATCCAGTCGCCAAATCACCATTCTCCAGATTTGAGGAGGAAAGAAGCCACGGCGCCATCGAAGTATGAACCTGATGCTAGCAGGAATAGTTCTGGTGGTGGTTCTGGTAGGCGGTCGGGCTTGGATGATCGCGATGTGACAGGTTCACAAGCGGGTAGTCCTGCTCATGCAGGAAAGAGGAGGGAAGCTTCAAGGACCTCTGAGAGGCAGCGTGCTATTGCAGAGGCCAAGACATGGGGTGAGAATTCAAGAGAGAGGAAGTGGCCAAATGCTCGAGGCAGCTTTGATAGTACAAATGAATAGAACTCTGGGGCAGAACGTCAATTCATCATTGTAGATCAAAGACGAGTTGCTTGCTGGCACCAAACAGGCGACAGTTTAGGACCATGGGGTTCGGATCCGTTCCATGGTTAATGTGAATAGAGCTTTCCTTCTTTTCTTTCCTGGCCATCACCACTGCTTCATAGTTCTCTCTTCCACACAAATATCACCACCAGTCACCATCGACACGCCTATTCCTGGCGTCCGTTCCTCGTGAATGTTATCATGCGAATGTGCCTTTATCGTATCGGCGACAATCAACATCAGGCCGGGAAGTTAGTAAGCAAAGGAGAAAAAATGTTCGGAGGAGCACATGATCCAATCAAACAGGTCTCTTCTGTTGCTGTTGCATGCATGATGGATATCAGCGGCCGCACAATTGTTCAAATCGTAGAGCTTTATTGTGAAGTCTGAGTACCGAGGGATGTGATGATTTTTCTTTCCTCGAGAGTTTGTACCAAGGGTTTTACTCTGTTTCATACTTGTGTCATGTCACATTTTTTGTGTTGAGTTGTCAGAACACACCCGTTGCTTAATCCCTTTTAGCAAGCTGTTGTGTCTCTTCCATCTGAGCTATGCATTTTTTTTCCAAAAGGAAAACTAAGCTTATAATTTTGAGCTGCATGTTAAAAAAATTCCTTTTGTTATAGGCTGTTGAGTTTTCTGTCAGTTTCTGTTATAACAAATATGCATGAAGCAAAAGCTTGTTGCTTCTGTGTCCTAACATTTCTATTATATTTACCTTGTATTGATTTTAAGCGAAGTGTCTTGATTTTTTTTAATTCTTAGAAAATTTTAATTTCTATGTATTTTTTTAAGCAAAGTTGGACCAGTTTCTGTGTCTTGATCTATCATAATTGGAACATAGGGAGTATAACATTAGAATTTTTTATCTTGTATTGATCAAGACAATTATAATGAATTAATGGCTTTTGTGTTTTCGTAAAAAAGTATATTTAAACGGGTGTTGTATAATATATTTGTTTTTTAATACTAGGGTGCTGAATAATTATATCCATGTGTAGAGTACTACATAAATATTTATGTACACGTGTACGATAATCACGTGTTTGTTTTGTAACTTAACAGCATAATTGTAACATTTTATGGTCAAAGTGAATTCTGAAACTATACAATTACAAAACATAGCATTTTAGACGGGAGAGATGTCAGAAACCATTGCGTATGCAAGCTTATCATTTTAAACAAAGGTAGATACCACAAACTGAATTGTCAATTTCACCAAACAGACCATATGCACTTGGTATGCTGCCCCTAATGAGAAGCAACCATCATGTTTCAACAAATGAAGATATATACAGAAATCATGTATGTACATTTCAGAAATACACGCTCAGCTAGGATAATTTAATCCAGCCACGAGCACGTGTGTGATATATACATGTGATAATCGTTGGATTGCCAATAAGCATATTGTGGCAGAAAGGAACAATCACAAGAAATTTGTGCCATCCTGAGCCTGTTCACTGTGCGCTGAGTTGCTGGTCAACTGATAAACCGGGCTGCTTCGATAAGATGATAGCACCGTCCACACTGCCAATTCTGTACCTGCGCACATGGTCATCCTTGACGATCCTGCATGATCCCCGCGACTCACCGTGCATGCTGATGCCAAGATAATGGAGATGGTCTTGCACACTGTTACCGCTCACAGACCTGGACAGAAGATCAATGTTCATCAGCTGGTAAAAAAATTCAAAAATATGACAAAATGTTAATATGTGAGAGCGAGAAGGACCTGCTGCAAGTAGGGTCTTCACCAGAATCGTCGCAGATTTGCTCGATCGGATATACTAGGCTATCGAGTCCGATATTATGTACCCATACCTGAAAATATATGTGAAATGCACCGGAAAATAGTCAAGAGACGGTTAAATGAGGGGTAATTTTTACCACATCTCTCTCAAAAAAACATAAAATCAGGTGTAAGACTAGAGTTTTAGTAGTTAGAAAAAGGTACAAGTGAAGCAGGACAACACATACCTCTCTTGGGAAATGATGGTAGGTTTTCTGTGGAAAGTAGTGGTAGTACGGGGGTAAATGAGGCACAATATCGTGTTCATTGGTGACTCGAATTGCGTTTGGCAAGTATTTATTGAAGTGGGAAGCAAACACAGTGTTACCAATCCGAGGTTGCCCAAATGTCAGTAGTGTCACGTCCTTTAACCCATAGTTGACCTATAAGAACACACAAACATAAGTTACCATGGTACCTACATCAGAAGCACACGTCCTGAACTGTTCAGGAAAGACAAAAAAAATGATTTCATTCTGAAGAAGAAAAGCAAATTATACTATCAAAAGAGGTTCTTGATCTTAGCTGACAGTTGCTGGGACTGCCAACAAAATATTAGTAAAATGTAAAGAGAGTCTAGTCTAAGAATTGTGTAGTGAATTATGTATTATTTGTTTGAGTTTTGACTGATGTAGAAGTTCCATTCAATGCATTTTATACACATTAAAGAATTAATCAACTAAGAACAGAGTAGGATTGGGATCCCCAACCAATGCACCCTATTCCATTCAGAACAGATTGTAGTAAAAGTCACAGGAGGATGAATTCTAAACAGAGACTTCCAAAAGAAACTGAAAGCATATATTGTTCACCAAATATAAGTACGCACAATAAGATCAAGGGCACAGAACGAAGCCATGGCCCCTCCCATGGAATGGCCCGTGACCATGATTGGAATATTGCCATATGCTTCCATGGTCTTCTGGATGCCATTGATGACTCCCTCACGCAATGTTGTGTTATGATATGCAGAATAAAACCCACTGTGCACCTATAAGCAGATAGATCGCCAACATTAATAATATGCAAGAAAACTGGCATTTTCATCATAAATACTTTGGTCATGCTAACCTTTGCTTCAGTCATGCCTGGATAGTCGAAATCAAGTTGTTTCCAAAACAAGTCCTCTATCCAATTCTGGATGCTGAGAGAATGGAGGAGCAACATTACTTGCATAAAAATAACAAGATCTAGACTATGTCAAATTTATCTGATGGTAAACAATTCAGATATCAATTTAAGATATAGGCTATGTCAAATTTATCTGATTGAGTAGATTTCAGAAATCAATTTAAGATACCTCACATGTCAGAAATTATTTATTTTTTCTGATGTTGAATGATAACTTCAAAAGCAGGCTTTATCAGTAACCACTAATAAGGAACACGATATAAAAGAACTACCTGGTCTCTTGAGTGCCTCTGAATGCAACTACAACAGCATTCATGTCACTTGCAAAACCGACATATGCCTGGTTCATCAAAACCATCAAGATCAATGTAAAATATGAGCATATTAAAGGTTAAATGAAAGATCATAGATAGAGAGGGATTAACCTCCAAGCAATTTTGCACATCGATAATCAGCTCTATCATCTCAAACCCCTGCATCATCAAATAAATTTAGTCAGTCGTCCGAACAAAGTTACATATGAACTGACAATGAAACATCGTGAACAAAACCATCTTATTGTCCTTTCTTAAAAGGATCCGCTAGTGATGAGGAAGGATACCTTAGTCAAGTCACCGCATTTTTCACAAGTCCAGGTAAATAGTTGCGTCAGATCATCAGTATAGACCTGCACACAGACACCCAGGTTCAAATTCATAAGTAGTCGATATTACACTAGAAATCTCAGCTATTCATCTTACGCAAGGCTGAAGAGGAGGATGATAAAAATAGACAAGGCAAAAAGACTTACGGCTGAAGTATACTCTGCAAGCGTCTTGGCTAGAGTCGGATTATACGCTGGCGCTTGTTTCTCCTTAAGTTCTGAATTTAGAGCAGAACCAGGATGAGAATACAAGAATGCTTTCAGCAATCGATGAATCAAATTAGAGATAAAAAATCGAGGAGCTAGGCTAAGAAACTGAGCAGAGTATGACGAGCATATCCAAAATTGGAGTTTGACCACATAACGGGAATAAAAGTAGTACCAAACAACATGGCGTTCACTTGTGATCAAACAACAGCTAGTGAATGATGATGTTCCAATCGATAATCGATTCCTGAACATAACCACCACATTGCCCCAAACCGAGGCAAAAATAACCGGCAAACAGGGTAGGTCCGCAACCCACCCACATAGGGCTCAAACTACAACTGCCGGCAAAAATTAGTCCGGGAATCAGGATGGTGCTTTCCAAGGAGAGAAAAGGCAGTCGTACCTCTCCCGGAGCAAAGCAACAGCAAGCACATTAGGACGGCGGCCTGCAGCCACCGCCGCCGCTCCATCCCCGCCTGAAAAACCGCCGCACGAGAATCCAACAACACACCGGATCAGAGCAAAATCGCCGCCCAAGATCCGGCGCGCGGCACGGGGACTCGCGCCTCGCCGCCGGTGGCCGCAGCCGGCTCGATCTAGCGGAGGGAAATCGATGAATCAATCAATGATTAGCGTAGCGGGGGCGCGTCGAGCCGGGCTCGCGCGAGTTGGAGAAGTGTAGGGCAAGCGAAACAAAAATAGATCAAATAGTCTGCGAAAACTTAGACCAGTCGGATTACGATAACACGGCACGTTCTTCTAATTTAATTGAACTCGTGGCGTGCTGGTGCTCCGTCTCCCTCTGGAATTAATTAAGGAGCCAGGGAGGCGTGGCCACAGAGAATCCCCGGGCACTCGTGCAACCCAGGTTCTTCCGCCACGTGGCCCTGACGTGGGCCGCAAACGATCCCAAATCCTACTGCTCCTCCCGACACGAGCGGGTTATTTAAGCTTATCTTCTATATCTAAATAGGAATGACCACTAACTGATTTTCCAGCCCTCTCCTTCATCCACGTCGCCCTTTATTTCCCCCACCCCTACTGGCACCTTCGTACGCTCACTCGCTGGCTTCTTTTTTTGGCCGGCTCGCTGGCTGGTTTTTTCGTACAAGGCCTGGTCACTAATTGGGCTGGAAGAGAAGCCCATAAATGGGCTGGATGAGAAGAATCAGTCGCTTGCACTTCTGTCCACCTCACCGTTATTCGCCCACGCTCGCTCGCTTCAGTTGCCCTAGCCTAGTCGCCCATCGCTTCATCTTCTCCATTCATCGCCCATCGCTTCGTCTCCTTCATTCATTGCCCATTCGCACCCTTGGTTCAACTCACGGAAGAGACCAGAAGGCATTCATGATTTCCTCCTTCCTCTTCATCTTCTCCCCGCAAGAGGGACCCTTAAATAGTGGAGCTGGCCCCTTTTTCTGCCATCTCAATCGCAGCTGCGTGGCCGAGCTCCTCCTCCTATCAAAATCTCAATGACCAGCGGTGAGTAGTTCCCTCCTATTATTCACCTTCTCTTTGACACGTCTCTCCTCCATGAAATTTATTTTTGATCCGCTAGGTTTTGCTTTCGGAAAGAAAACATGCTGGAAAGGATGTCCCTGTCGTCCGGGCACATCAACTGAATGGCATGAAACTCTGAATCTGGAGCCCTCGCCTTTGCAGAGCACCATATGAATCCCCTCACCGTACCAGGTTAGTACAGATCGCCAATCCCAATTTCCCTATGTTATTTTCCTCCTCTACGCCACAACTTCTGCAGCTGGTTGGTGATTAATTTTTCAATGTCCCCAGTGCGTGTGTTTTATGTACCTCTGTACTTGGTTTTGATGGAAGCTCGAATGACTATATGAAAACAATGGTTCAATTTAGTTGCAGATAATTGTATCCTCTGTTTCGGTAACTGAGCTAGCACCAACAAGATGTTTACTTCCTTAAAATTGATGTTCCTGGTGGTTCAGTTGAAGCAAATAATCAAGGTGTTCATCCTCCTATTTTTTCTGTTTGTATGATCAAGAGTATTTTCGAGTCTACATTCCATCCTCATGGATCACAGATAAGAAGGCACGCATCTTTGATCATGTATCAAAACAGGTATATATTTTCTACCAACATGTTACAGATGTGATAGAGAATTGGACAAACTCAGCAGCTGTATTTTCATTCGAAAAGGGGAACACTGCCCCAGAGTTTACACAGTAGATGTAGTTGAATATGTAGATCGAGGTTCTAAAGATTGTAGCTGTAATTTATATCTATATATAATGTCAACGTGCTAACCCTGCAAGGAAGTTGGAAAGGGTTGTATTTGCAGTCAGCCAATTTATCACTAGAGAAACAAACTGGCCCTATATATTCGGCAACTCGAATACCTTTATTTTGTAAGTTAACAACATTACCACTGTTTTATATTTTCTCGCCTACGCGTCTTCCAAAAAATTAGTGTTGCAGGACATTACTACAGGGACCATGCCACTTGAAAGATCTACTATGCACGAGCTCTACCAACAAAAGGTACGTACGTCTATCTTTTAATAACAAATTCACCCAGGTAAAAGTACTAATATTTCTGTCATCTCATATCATCTAATGTTGAACTACTTTTTGTGAAAACATATTATTTCAGCTCACCTGTGTGTCTTGCAAAAAAATGTGCCGCAGGACATTATTGTTGGGACTATGCACGCCACTTGAAAATTGTTTTATCTAAGGCTGATGTACATTTACCGTGCATGAACTCAACAGAAAAACAAATTACACATAGGTTAGAGTACTAATATGTCTGTTATGAAAGTTGTGTTGTGTAATATTGAACTACTTTTGTTAAGAGATTATCATCAAGAAAGGCTATTTTTCTTTCATGTTCAGTTTATCTAGCTGATATGACACAACTGTGGTTTCTTCAGCGAGTTTGTGCCAGATCCAGTAATATGTAAAAAGTTGTTCTATACATATCAATATATTTTTGGGCAATTTATATTCACCAAATTTGGATAAGAAGATAAGTGGTACATGTTATTCTGTGTAAGCTATTAATGGTGAATGTAAGATTATCGTTGTTTTTAACCTTAACTGAAATGTTAATTCAAAGGAAAAGTTTGACAGCTTTTACAATGTATCGACTGTTTTATGCTTTCTTCTCCTGGCCTTCCCTCACATTTGTAATGTGATTGATCAAAAAAGTTAGCTTAATTATACAATTCAATGGAGTTCCTTGAATAAAGGGTCATATCAGTCGTTTGTGTTGATTTTTAACTTATTGTGCCATGTTAAGCAAAATAACAATTGGTGTCAATCTCTCTTTGTTTCCTTTCTGCTCTGACGTTTGCCACATCTTCTATTATGAAAATCTCTCGGATTCTTTCACATGCTAATATCCACCTCAAATTCCCGCAGCAACGCCCGGGGTATCCTCCAGTTTTTTTGAAAGGGGTTACGTAAGCTTAACTGCAGTCGCGGAGGGATCAGAGCAGAGACAGGGGGTGGGGAATAGTTCAGAAATGGAGCTCTCGCCATCGCCGTCGCCGGCGCCGGAGGGGAGGTGGGCCGAACTCCCCGACGACATCGCCATCGCCGTCGCGTGCCGCCTCCAGGTGCGTCTCTTTCGATCTCCCTCTGTATTATAGGCGTAGCGGAAGTACTTACTTTTGTGGTTCGCTCGTTGACTGGCTGGCTCGAACCGTGAACAGGAGGCGGACGTGTGCGCCCTCGGCGGATGCTCGCGCTCCTGGCGCCGCGCCTGCGACGCGAATTTCGTGTGGGAGGGCCTCTTCCGCCGCCGCTGGCCGGCCACCGCGGCGGCCGGAGCAGGGCAGGGGCTTCCCGCGTGCAGGTGGGTAACTATGTGCTTGGATTTTCTCAGATTATTTTATGCTTGGATTTACAGTTCTATTTGGCGTATATCCTCGATTTAAGGTGTGCAATAATTAAGAAATTTGGTGTGATTTTGGATACTTGGTACTGTTTCCACTCATTTCTTATGCTTTAAGTTATACTAGTATCATCCTTATTCAGGGCTTTCAGGCTCTGCAGTTTTGTTTGCTATGATAGCAAGTCGGTGTGTGTGTGATGTTAGATTCTGTGCAGAAACTAATGTGAGGTTAATTTCAGTTGCTTATGTCGATTAAGAGTTATTTTGCGGCAATATCATAGTAGGGCAATTCATGAGTTTTACTAAAAGCATGTCTCTAATATCTTGAGAGAAACACACATGTTTCACTAACTAGCTGCTGAGAGCCAAACTGCTGGATACCACCTCTGTTACAAAACCTGGAACTGAGTCAGGACATAACACATAAGCCCCGGTTCCATAAACACGCCACATTTAGCAAGACTTTGTGCTACGCAATTACATTCCGGGAAACAGAACTCAGTTTTATAATCAACGAAGCTTGTCAACAGAAGTTACTTGGCTTCACTGACATGCCGGGCTAGATCAAAATCAATCGATGGAAGGGTCTGCTTCATAGACATTGCATCAGTTTCCACCATAACTCTTCCAGGCCCATATGAGAAGCAAGAGGGAGGGCCTGAACACAAGCTTCAACCTCCGGTTGTAGAGCATCTGCCATATGAGCCTGAACCATGCATGGTACCACACGAATCCTGATGCAAAAGCCCCAATAACCATCTCCAGATTTGTCGTAGCAGGCAGCGTCAATGTTGATCTTCAGAAAGTCTTGATCCGGTTGTTTCCATCTGCCCACAGTTCTATTGCCTGACATCATTTTTCTTACCCGAGGAGCAGCAGGTTCATTATTCATAGTGAAGTGAAACATAAAGATGTGTCTTTGTGAGTAACACTTACTGTATAGCTTTCAAGATGCCTTTCTAGATTTATGAGTAGCGAGGAGCCGAGGAGGATACCATCAGCTAGTCTACATACTTGTTGAGTTGCTTCCGTTACGCATTCCAGCGACATGTTTCCTGGGTATGCATTTTTACTGATTAAAATATACCCTACATTTTCATGAATAGACGCCATTTTGACATGAGCACTATCTCCATCTTGCAATTTTATATAATCAACATGTTAGTCAAAATTTATATTATGACACTATTTTTCAAGGAAATCCTAAGAACGCAATTTCCACTTGCCAACATTTTCTTATGTACTACGATTTAAGTTAGAGAAGTGTGACCGCACGCTTCTAGGACGTCATCTATATACAAATGGAAGCAATGCAACCTGTTCATGTTCTCGTGAATCCGCTACACAACCTTAATACCTTTTTACGATAATTAATTTAGTATTCACGGTTCATTTTAGGTCTCCTTTTTATTCATACAAATTAACCGCTCAAATCTTGTTTTGATGATATCATTAATTAGTAGATCAACTCTGATAATGACCTTAAATTTTGCTCAGCCTAAGGTTAGATTGTCAGTTTCAGATCGTTTTATGGATGTACTGTTCTTCAGAGGTGTAGGACCATAGTGGTACTAATCTTATTCTGAGATCTTCACTTGTCTTTATGTGACATTTGCTCGCATTGTTTAAAATGAACCCACACCAGTGTTAAATAACATTGCATCCTTTCACCATTGTATTTTGCATCTTATACTCGCCTGCTCCCTTACTGCCCAAAGCAGAACATATTAACCTTACATTTTGGTGTAACTTGTACTGTAGGGATGGAAAGCTCTCTACATAAATCAGCACGGAAGAACTGCTGTGGCTATCTCTAGTGTGGTTGAATTTGTGGAGAGCAGCTCACAGAACGGGTCGCTTGAAGCTGAATATTATCTAAAAGCTATGTCCGATTTGGCATTAATGAAGGATATAGGCTTTGTTAATGTCCAGTTTTTATTGCTTTCAAGAAATCGCAGTGCGATAATAAATCTGATTGGATTGCACTACTCCATTGCATGTTTGCATATACTGGTGAGTTATGCATTCCTGATGTTCTCGTTGAGTTCTTGTTATGGTTGCTTTCGATGCCCCAAGAGATATACACCACTTGATTATAATGTTGCTGCAGAGTGAGTAGTTTCTCATCTCTGTCTTCTTGAAATACTATACCTTGTTTCTTCGTATAGAGAGCTGTATCATTCAGATGTCAACATGAAAGTGTGTATAGTTTTGAGACGATAATGTATGTTCTTAGTGCAGTAATCTAACTTTGTTCGATATGCTCATGAAATATAGTTTTGAGACACAATTATTTTTCCAGCCAAATGAAGTGGATAAAGCACTCCAAGCTTGCCAGGTAGCAGAAAGGAAAGTGTGTGTGAGCTTGCTCAAGCTCGGCAGGTGGTTCTATGGTTTCCGTTTGCCTGATGAATACCAGTCCCACAAAATTTCATTGAGTGGACTCACCAGTGATGAGGGGGCAAAAATTCTAGTCATTCTTAACCGTGGTGCTGTTCATGAGGTATTTCGTCTCCAGGTCAGCTTGGTGGGCACAAGTAAGTGAGCTTAAAGTATGCAAACATCTGTACTTGGCTTGATGGGCTTTTTGTAAATATGATCATCCTTTGTATTTTGATGCTCTCTTGGCACTGCTTTGATGTAAATGGAACAATAATGGACGAAAGTATGAAACTATGTACAGTGTGCTGTAGTCTTGTGTAAATAATAGAATATCATGACGTCTAACATAATTAGTGTTGATGCCCTCTTGGCACTGCTTTGATGTAAATGGAACAATAATGGACGAAAGTATGAAACTATGTACAGTGTGCTGTAGTGTTATGTAAATAATAGAATATCATTGCGTGTAAATTAATTAGTGTGCACATGTTGCTGATAAGTTCTGTTCAATGTCTGATGTTCTCATCTCTCTGCCTTCTATCTACTCGCTGATATCGTTTATGAGAGAATGCATAAACTCTGTGAACTCAAAACAAGATGAAAATAAATTATCAAATTTTGACTTTATATACAAAAACAATATTGCAAGAAGAAGAAAAGAAGTGATTAAACAAAATGATAGAAAAAGGAACTAAGGAGTCAAAAGCTAATACTGAACGAGAATTTGCAGATTCGTTACATGGAAATTTTGTATGGCGCTGCAATGACTATTTTGAGCAAGTAAAGAAACATCATGGACTTCCTCTATCCTTTTCAAAAGAGCAAATACAGACTGTACAACGAAATGCCTAAAAGCAAAAGTAACCAAGGGAAAGTGTATGGTGAAAGTATCATCAATCGGAACCCCATGATGTGCATAATGAACTGGATGAATTGCACTGAAACTCCTGGGCCACTATATAATGTTAAAAATGAAAGACTTGGAGTTCAGAGTTAAGGTTATATCACTGGGATTACTGGTTAACTTGTTACCTAAGGCCGGTTTTGGGTTCTGGAACCTAAGAGCGGACACTAGAAGAGCACTACCACACCGATGTCACCTTTCCGACAAACTGCACCAGGATACGAACGCCGGACTCATATCTTGCAGTCTCACGTTGCTTCAGACACAGGACTTCAAGAAGCTTACACTATTAGTTTATCTCGTGAGTTTGACAACCTTGATGTTTATTTCATCCCTACTTTCCGTACAAAGTGACGCCAATGCAATCCTATCTGAACGGAATAACTTTTAGGAAGTGATTGCTGGTACTCGTGCCAGAATTCAGATAATGAGAGTGCTAAAATCAAGCGCGATATGAGTTGATGAAGATATTCTTACAACCAATGAACTAGATGAGTCAGTATATCTTCATGAATATCCATTAGATTAGTTTGCTAACTGAAATTCTCAATCTGTAGAAACTGCGGAAAACTATACAGAAGGTGACATGCTGCAAGTCTAGATCCTCTTCTGGAGAGTTTAGAGGTGCACGACTAATGTCTGAGATTTTTCCGGAGAAAGAGCCTAAACAAAGATACAGAACCATGAACCGCAAAGCAATGCCAGCTTGGTGCTCCTGCTGCCTGCTTGATATGCACTGATATCTCAAGTGATTAACAGAAAATCAGATAGTTGATTGATGGTTCTTTCCAGACTGTCTAGTTGATTTTTCAGATCCGCGCAGAAGTGTGGAATCTTTGGTCTGTAATGGTTCGTTGCTTTACGAATGGAACCTGCATTAGGCCTGAAGACGTGCATCCTACTGGAGCCACTAAAGAATCATGTATGTAACAAAAAAGAAAATATCTGATCTTCTCTGTTGCTTAATTGCATTCTAGCTGTGCTAAAAGATAGCCAATGTTCCTGTGCTTTTCTGTTATGATCACATGAAAAATTTGAAACAAGAAACAAAGAGAGGAGAGAAAGATACAGAGACAGAAGAGAACATGACAAGTCATAGCAACGTAGTAGTAACAAATTCGACGATATCTATCTTTTCCCAAAGGTATCAATCCAGGCTACAGATGGAGATGGACGGCCTAATATATCGACAACAACATGGCTTATAGTTTTTGACGAATCCTACAATTCAGTAGAAATTATTATTGAACCGAAGATCAGGAACCAACCAATGCCTGGGCTTGCCCCCATGAACAACCGAAGCTTTCTCGTACCAGCCAGAGATCTGCATGCAGGGACGTCTTCAACTCAGCAGCACGGGTAGACGGTGACGGAGCGCCGGCGTGGCGGCGTGCAGAGGAGCATGAGCACCAAGGCGAGGACGGCCGCGACGAGAAGCCCCATGAAGCTGAAGCCTGCCTCCTCCTCCGACTCGCTGCCGCAGCATATCTTCCCCATGCTAGCTTGAAACAGAAAGGCGAGTACCTACTTCTTGATGGTACTAAGCTACGCTGGAGATCGATCAATGGTGGTTAGAAGAAGAAGAAGAGAGGCTTCCTGGCACTGGCAGTGGTATGTTTCTTTCTTGTTGGTCATGATCTGCGCTTTATGGCGGAGTGGTGTGGCCAGTTGTTGGGGCATCACTATCAGGTCTTCAATGATGCCACCCTCCTCTGTGCTTGCTTCTCTTCAGAGAGGGAGAGGAAACAGCTCAGAGCCTGTGCTCACACCCACCAAGGCCACTATCACTGGCCTAGGATGGAATTGTTAGGCTGATCAACTATCTACATATATCTGGCAAATAGATCCGACTTTTCTTTCTGTCTTTCAGTATGGAATATTCAGATAGTTATTGAACTTTCTACCATCACGGTCTCTCGCTGCCGATCTCGTCACGGTTATATGATAGCTATTCGGTTGAAAATTACAGGGATAACAATACCTGATTCTGATTGTGATGTATATGTATACATGGATGAAAACTACTGATGACAAGCACTACTGCACTAGTATTCTGATATCCCCCTGATGAAAGTTTTTTTAGATTTTTGAGGTCTACTCTGTTGTCCATCTATGATGGCGACGCTGACAGCTACGCCGGTAAACATTTCCTGACACCTAGATCTCTCGGTGTGTATGTGAAACAGTTCGCCATCTCTATCTTCCATCTATTTGTGGGGGTACAGATTAGGTGGTGCATTGTTGCGTGTCGGTGACTTGGACTTTCTGGGAATTTGGGGAAGAACTGAAGAAGGGCGAAGCAAGTGGCATGTGCTTGTTTTGGCTTGCTACTTCGTGTGGACTAGAATACAAGCAACCTGAAGTTTCTTCCTAGACAGGATTGCTTCCTGGCTCAGCTAACCAGAGTTCCGTTTCAGCTGTCTACCGTCAAGAGATTGACACTGTACATGTTTTTTTTTCACGTAAAGGCTAAATATGGTGCTTTCAACTATTAACCGAATTTAACTTACGGATTCCTTTACTAATTCTCAGCTTAATTCTCAATCAACTTTGTAACCGTTATTATTATTATTATTGAAACTAGTTGGTATGTACGTGCAACGCACGTTTTCACAATTAAATAGGGCAATTTAGAAATAGGAAATATTAAACTTGCAATGCATGTATCTACTAATACATACTCTCTCTGTATCAAAATATAAAATGTTTTAAATATTTCTATATGTAACCCATACAAATGTATCTTCAGTCTTCACTAATACGTGTCTAGCAACTTTGCCCGTGTGTTGCAACGGAAGAAACAAATTCTCGCTAACCCTAGCGGCCTATCCATGTTGCCAACTCTTCTCAGTGATGGTGGTTATGTTGTCCACCTATAACCTAATATTCATGAAGAACGTGATCAATAAACTCTCGTGACAAATAGCAAGATTATATGTCAGAAATAGTCTTTCCATGGAGAAAGTAAAAATACTTAGGAAACAAGCTAGATATTTCAGATTACCACCCTATTTGTTTTCCTCTCATATCGTAGATGCAAATTAAAAGAACGAAGCAGTGAGATTAAACTTTCTTAATTTGTGTTTAAGAGGTAAAGGGTGGAAGAATTAATAAGTCTATTCAGACATAGAAAAAATGAATAACCAATTACCATAAAACAATGTACCATTTGACAAGTGTTATGCTGTTATGTGAAGACTGAAAGCATGAGGTGACCATAAACCTTGAACCGATCCAGGACTTTGGAAAGAGTTAAATGCATGGGCGGTCCCAATTCTTTCCCCGCGGTGTCAACTGGTCCTAATTCTTTGAAACTGCGCGTCTGCGTCCTAAATCTTTCTTAAGTGGTTCCTCGGAGGTCCTTTCTTCGTCTGACCAGAGTTGACCATTGCCACGTCGGATGTGGACCAAACAGGCGGACTGGATATGCAAATGCCCCCCTCCGTTTCGTTTCCTTCCATTTCTTGGTCCCGTTCCCTACCGCAGCTATCTCTCCCGAATCTGAAGCGACCGGCGCGGAGGAAAAGCTGCGGCGAGAAGAGCTCTCGACGGCGGCGGCGTGGCGGTGGTCGTGCGGCGGGCGTGGCGGCGGTCGTGCGGCGGCCGCTGCCGTGAGTATGGCGCCAAAGCTGCGACGACCCGGCGATCCTCCTGCACACTACGGTTCGAAACCCTAACCCTAGCCCTTCCGTAGTTGCTGTGTACGAATTCGAGTAGGTTTTGAGCATTTGAATGTTAATTAGGTGCAAATGAGGAGTCTTTCACGGTAGAAATCAACCACGGTGGTTTTTTGTGTGGTTTTGGTGCATCGAAGACTTATGTGGATGGGAAAGTTGCGAAATTTGATGAGTGCGAAGCAGACACCTGGTCGCCTTTGTGGCTCACTGATTTTATGGGTCATCTTCAGTAGCACTGCATTTTCTTCAGGTCGCTGGTTCTGCAGCCCAGGTTCTTCTTCCTCCGTTGCTTCTGTTGCAATTTCGCCACTGAATCAACAGTGCGTCCAGGAACGGAAAAATTGTACCCAAGTGTAGCCAGATAATCAGCATAGCTGTCTTCGCCATCTTCCCAGTAGTAATGGTTGCAGGGATTGGTAGCACCCTATTGCCGAAGTAAAAACCAAATCAGAAATCACCAAATAGTTCAAAGATCTGCAAACACTTTCAACGGTGATTGGTAGCACCCCATTTACACTTACCCGATGATTTGGACACTTGTAGAACACACGGCCTGGGTTTGCCTCTGACCTCGACACCAGACGAATCGTGCTGCGAACTCGACAGCACGGGCAAGGCACCAACGGCAGCGACCGCGGCTGCGGGGGAGGAGGTACTGCCGCCGATGGAGCGGATCCAGTCGGGAAGCCGGCTTCTTTCTTGGCCGCTTCAGCACGGACGAGCTTGCGCCGGTAGACATGGCGCCGCCGTCGCAGAGAGATGAGAGAAAGGGGAAGAACAGCTAGGGCTGTTGAGTGGGAAGGAAACGAAACGGAGGGGGGCATTTGCATATATCCAGTCCGCCTGTTTGGTCCACATCCGACGTGGCAATGGTCAACTCTGGTCAGACGAAGAAAGGACCTCCGATGAACCACTTAAGAAAGATTTAGGACGCAGACGCGCAGTTTCAAAGAATTAGGACCCAGTTGACACCGCGGGGAAAGAATTGGGACCGCCCATGCATTTAACTCTTTTGGAAACATATATTAGATACCTTATGTAAAGCCTCATTTTCAGGACCACAATTTCTGGTTAGCCATAAGCCCATAAGTATTATTGCTTAGAGAAATATTTTTTTTTTTAGAGAAATACATACATAAACTTCTATATATCTGCACGGGAGCATTTCAGCAAACACATGGCGAGCAGCCAACAGCACGCACGTAGGCCTGTAGCTTTGCATCTACAGAGTAGATTCTAGGTGCCTCTCATGGCAATTACACCTGCCGGCTGGCGCTTGGTCCCTCACACCGCAGAATAAGGCAGGGAGTAGACGAAGCTCCTCGACTGGAGAAGACTCCTCACTCCACCGTTGCGACGTAGCTCGGGTCGCCGGTGAATAACGCAAGATCAGGGGAGATGAAATAAGAGTTGGAGAAAAGGCGACGGGGGCGGTGTGGCATCGACGAGCTCGTCATGGATGCCCGTCGGGCGCCGAGCTGGTCAAGGAGGAGATCGAGGCAACGGTCTCGTGCCGACCAATCCTTCCCTCCCAATCTCTTTGCGCCCCATCTCTATCCCGCAATTCATCGGCCGCCGGACGGCACGCCGCGGCGCCGGCAAGAATCAGCCGCCGCAGCGCTGCTCGCTCCTTCCCGTGGCGCCCCCGTCGGCGCGGCCTCGGTGGCTGCAACCCTCTTGTACTTGCCGACCACTTGGCCTGCACGTACCGCGCTCGCCTCCACGCGGCACGTGCATGCCCGCGCCTCGGATGTACTCTGCCCGTCTGCCGCGGCCGCGCAGATTACCGCGGCGACCTCCTTGAACGTCTCCGGCCTCGCACGAGCACGGGAAGGAAGGCGAGGAGCCGAGGAGGAGCTCCTGGTACTTGGCGCTGGGTCTCGCCGTCTCAAACTCCGCGGTGAACGCCGTCATTGAGCCCAGTGAGAGGACCACGTCCACGTACTCGTATCTGCCCGCCGGGAGCTGTTGCGTGTCGGTGACGCGAGCTTGCCGGCGCGGTCGAGGAGATCGGAGGGTAGGAGCAGAGGAGCCGGCACTTATTTTCTCCCCTCCCAAACGTTTTTCGGTGGCAATCTAAATCTAGGGCGAGCGATCTAGGACGTTGATCTAATATTGGATGTCTCAGATTTAATGTATCAACGCAGCACAACACATGTTTGCTCTTTTAATAGTATAGTATAGAAGAATCGCTATAGGTGTTTCCCAATGGCAATCTTTTCAAAAACAAAAAAAACTTGAAACCGTTTGATGTGTTATGCAGAAATTGGTGCATGAGTTTCTTTTTCTGCTGTTTTGTTTTTTCTGGTTAAAGGTGGCCTATATGGCCCGCAATGGACTGCATCTATTTTTATGCGCCTTTTGTCTTTGTCGGGCTGGTGTTGCCCACGAGGCTATGGGCTTTTTCCCATTGTGTGTGTTTTGTGTCTTTCGTTTTTAGTTTTTCCTGCTTATATTTTTTATAGTTGAATTTTTTATGTCTTTTTTATCATAGAAATTTTACAGCTCGATTTTTTAATATTTTAGTTGCAATTATAAATACAGAAAATCTCAGTTTCAACCCCACCTATAACCGAAAAACACCCGTTGCAACATGAACCGCAACTGGAAAATCTCAGTTACAAACCCAGCACAACTGGATTTTTTTTCACTTGCAACTGAAAAATCTCAATTGCAAAACCCGCATAAATAAACCAAAATTTTCTAAATATTAAGTAAACTATCATAATAAACAATAAAAGTTTGTCGACAAGTTTTCAACATCTCCAACCTTAATTCCTGCTCGTTCTCGAATAGCTAGATGATAAATCAAGACGCACTTAAATTTTGAAAATTAGGACATTTAAGCCTGTGTTTTCAAGGTTATTTTTGTGTCCCAAATATTGGCTGATTGCATAATAAGATAATGGACTCTGAAAACTTAACCATCAACTACTGAAATTGGCTAGATCATCTCCTCGCAATCGAAAACGATTTGGCATTTCCTAAAAATTAAAAGTCATTTGCATTTTTCTCAGGTAGTTAGATTTCAATGCAAGAATAGTCAGAAAACAACAACGAGCACTTGACACCAGACTAATAGGTTAGTCCAATTAAAGTGATGTAAATAGATATAAAATAGTATTAAAGTATGTAACAATGATATAATAATAGAATTGGATTAATCATTATGGATACTTTCATCACATGCAATTGATTAATCTTCATTTTTTGATAAGTGTTGTATGGGTAAAGCTACGCTGCTGTACTGCCCTTACTTGGATTCATACACACTTATAATTAAACCTCTTGCAAGTATCCGCAACTATAAGAAAGTTATTAAATAAATCGAACCATAGCCTTAAACACTGAGATTATACACTCCTCGTGCAACCTGCCAATTGAGGTTTAGGTTTCTGTCGCTCTGGCAACCGTACCATAAGAAAACAAAATACAAATACATTTCACTAGGCCCATAAAGGTGAAGTACCATGTAGCCGACGTTCACATGCCACCACAACTTAAATATTAAAACATTAAATATTACTCAACTTTACATGCTTACTAATAATAAGATTTATCCTATGCCACCAAGAACTAAACGAACTACTCACGAGACAACATATTATCATGATTAGACGTGATTTATGAATGAATAACAATCTGGTCATAGCAAGCATTCACCAATAAAACTCAATAGCATCAACTACAAAGGGTAGTAAAGTAATCTCAATGATAGATACACGTTATGGCTCAAGATTGAACAATGGATCGGCATGGAGACGACAGTAGAGATGGTGCTGATGGTGGTGGTGATGAATCAAGATTAAAAATCGCTATAGGGGTTTCCTTACCACAATCTTTCAAAAACAAAAAATACTTTGAAACCGTTAGATGTGTTATGCAGAAATTGGTGCATGATCTTTTTTTCTGTTGTGTTTTTTGTTGTGAAAGGGTGGCCTATATGGCTCAGTAATGGGCTGTATCAATTTTTATGCTGCCTTTTGTCTTTGTCAGGCTGGTGTTGCCCACGAGGCCACATGCATTTTCCCATATATTGTGTGTGTGTTTGTGTCTTCAGACCTTCCTGCACTTCAATTGTATATTTTTATAGAAAGTTTTATGTCTTCTTTTTATCATAGGAATTTTGCAGCTCGATTTATAATATTTCATTTGTAATTCTAAATAAGGAACCTCAGTTTCAATCCCACCTGTAACCCAAAAACCTCAGTTACAACCTGACCTGCAACTGGAAAATCTCAGTTGCAAACCTAGCACGGCTGATTTTTTTTCACTTGCAACTGAAAAGTCTCAGTTGCACCACCCACATAAATATCATTTGTTATTGGTATTGTACACTTTGAACTTCTGAAGTGAAGATCCACCCTTTCGAACCATACACGAACTGGGGGGTGCTGGATCGGCTTAGAGAGGGACTCCCGCGCACCCGGATGCACAACATCCTCCTGGAGGTTTAGGGAGTGTTTGCTGCGCCTAAACTAGTCACGTCACAATACCTCAGCTTTGTGTTTAGTTCATTGTCACACTTATGGCTTGCCACACAGATATGAGTAATTAGACGGTGGATTAAACCCCCCCCCCCCCCCCCCCCCCCCCCCCCCCCCCCACACACACAGTTCCAATATACCCAACCCTGGCAGGTCAACCCTAGCCTTTCCGATGTCTTTGCCACGTACACCACGAGTGACAATTACAATCAAAATATGTAAAAAAAGAAGACAAATACAATCAAAATTTGCCGCATTCAGAACATTGCATTGCACTGGCCACTGAAAGCTCCAACACGGGTATAAAATCTCCCCATCTGTCCGTTGCATCCTCGCCTCCTCACAGCACAATCTCACGCGCCTGACTAGCTAGCTTCCATTCCATTGTTAAGCTGAGCACCATGGGCTTGCCACCTCCTGCCGTCCCCATTGTTATGCTGATCCTGACATGGACCATCGTCCTCGGCTGGCTGCACTGCAGCTTCCCGTCCATCCACCTAAGCCTCCTCGCCGGTACTCTTCCGGCCGTCGTGGCCGCAGCATACCTCATGAACCGCCCTCGCACCGTATACCTCCTGGACTACGCCTGCTTCCTCCCACCTCCCAGCTGGCGGTTTCCTGTCTCCACCTTCGTGGAGCACATCAACCACGTGCTGTTCTTCGACGGCCCCAGCGTCCGCTTCATGGAGCGCACGCTCGACCGCAGCGGCCTCGGCAACGAGACCAGCCTGCCCCCCGCAGAGCACCGCGTCCCACCGTGCATCAACCTGGCCGAGTGCTGCGCCGAGGCGGAGCAGGTCATCTTCTCGGCGATCGACGACCTGTTTGCCAAGACGGGCACCACGCCGAACGCCGTGGACGTCGTCGTGGTCAACTGCAGCGTCTTCGCCCCGGTGCCGTCCCTCGCCGACATGATCGTGCACCGTACGGGCTCCGCAGCGACGTCCGCAGCGTGAACCTGTCCGGGATGGGCTGCAGCGCCGGGGTGATCTCGGCGGGGCTCGCCGCCGGGCTGCTGCAGGCCATGCCACACGGCTCCCGCGCCCTGGTGGTGTCCACGGAGACCATCACGCCCAACTTTTACGTGGGCAAGGAGCGGGCCATGCAGCTGTCCAACGTCCTGTTCCGGGTGGGCGGGGCTGCGGCGCTGCTGTCCACGTCCAGGGACAGGGCGCGGTTCCGTCTCGCGCACCACGTGAGGACGACCACCGCCGGCGAGCACGAGGGTTCCTACGGGTGCATCTTCCAGGAGGAGGACGCCGAGAGCAACGTCGGGTCAACCTGTCCAAGGAGCTCCTCTCCGTCGCCGGCAACGCGCTGAAGCCAACATCACCGCGCTGGGCCCGCTGGTGCTCCCGCTCTCCGAGCAGCTGCGCTTCCTCTGGTCCCTCTTCGTCCCGACCAGCGTGCAGGTCGTCAAGGGGAAGTGGAGGTGGGTCTACGAGCCGCCGCGCGTGCCGGACTTCCTCACGGCGATCGACCACTTCTGCATCCACTCCGGCGGCCGCGCGGTGATCGACAAGGTGCAGCGCAGCCTCGGGCTGTCGGACGTGCACGTGGAGCCGTCGCGCATGGCGCTCCACCGGTTCGGGAACACCTCGAGCAGCTCGGTGTGGTACGAGCTGGCGTACCTCGAGGCCAAGGGCCGGATGCGCGAGGGTGACCTGGTCTGGATGATCGGCTTCGGGTCCGGCTTCAAGTGCAACAGTGCCGTCTGGGAGTGCATCCGTCCCGCCGACAAGCCGGACAAGGCGTGGGCTCAGTGCATACATCGCTATCCCGTCAACGCTCCCCAAGTCCAAGTGGCAGAGAAGGGTGCCTAATGCTTTTGAGGTGATCATACAGAAACTACTAGTATCACCGTCGAGATGTGGTAGTGCACTGGACCAATATGAAACAAGTCTAATAGTTGTTGTGAAATTTTCTGAGCTAATTTACCATGGCATAAAGATAAGGGTGCCACTAATCCTCATATGGCTTAATTCTCGGTTAGACGATGTCGTCAAATCTCGGTCACAATTCAACTCGCAACTGAGAGCCCGGCCGCACGAATCATAAAACCAAATCCAACTGGTATGAAAGCATTTCTCAGATGCAACTTAATTGCAATGAAGAAAAACACAATTGAGACCGGCCTCAATCGCAGGAACCTCGATTGCAAGAAGAAGAAAAAAGCAATTGAGAGGCATTTGTAAAGACGCAGTTGGGATAAACTATACAAAAAAGGCTGAAATGTATGAAGAGGAGAGATGAGGTAAGGCTACGGCGTTGGCACGTGTCAAGTACAATAGTTCCCCATACATCTGTTGCCACTCCTTTAAGGAGAGAAGGAAACTGGACCTGGAGGATGGCCAGACAAAAATGGACCGAGTGGAGAGGA
This sequence comes from Poa pratensis, assembly GCA_947311845.1. Taxonomy (NCBI): domain Eukaryota; kingdom Viridiplantae; phylum Streptophyta; class Magnoliopsida; order Poales; family Poaceae; genus Poa; species Poa pratensis. The sequence goes on from CAMZMU010000060.1 coordinate 22,688,855, forward strand.
ATTGAGAGGGGTCGGGAGGGAAGGCAATTACCAAGAGAGACCGAGAGAGGGTAGGGGAGAAGAAGCTAGGTTAGCGTTACAGTGGGGGTGTGCAAGTGGGCTCATTTGAGTCAGATTCAGCACTATGAACAAACAAATAAGCATGTCACAAGGATCAAACTGCCGCCCATCACTGTTATAAGAGCTTTTTTAGTTCACTTGTTTCTTAAAACAAGGAATTGGAAAAACACATGATTAGAGTGGCATATCCTTTGGAATCCTACATGATTAGGAAAATACACGAATTTGGAAACGTGAGGTTAAACGCCAACTTCCGCTAAGGTGTTTGTAAGTACTGGATCTAACCCCTTGTGCGGGTTGCATCTTCATAGATACAGCTTGACAGTTAAGTAAAACGGAAATTTTTAAATTTCTGCACATGACCCTACACATGCTATACTTTGGATGGAGTAAGTATCTTTAAAAAATAACATGATAAATTGTTGAAGCAAGTACATGCCATGTGCCTCTTCGGACGTAAGAATAAACCACCGTGACTGGCGATAAAAGTTTGGTTAGCATGCGATGCTCTTTCCGGTAGAAGAGTCCTGCATGTTTTTCGAAAATCTACATAACTAGATTTCCATGTTTAATTCCTTGCAACAGATTTTTTATTTCATAAACTCTAGATCACTTGTGTACACCATATGATAACAAGCACGTTGCATAAGATTATATCAAATAAAAAAAATCCAAATATGCATACATATTAGAACACAAACTACTCTATTGGTGATTACTCTAAACTCTAACCAATGTTTTTTTAGCACCAAGTACAAAAAAGTATAGTCATTGGTTAAGTTTATAATCCACAAATTTATATAAATATGCATACATAATCATACGCTAGAAAGCGCTATTGTATTATTTTTAGATTGTACTTCTTACACATCTTGACCATAAATAACAATAAATCGTATGGATTATACATGTAGGAATAAAGTTCTATAACATACTTTTGTTACAAAATATTCTTACAAATAAACATCACATACGGATCGAAATGAGTGAATGGACATACTAAAACTCGTCCACACACATACATATTATACATAGTGGAAAATGCTTAAACATCTTGTATTTAGAAATGAATTGAGTAATACTTCTAGTTATGTGATTAAACTATGCGAACAAACAGAAAAATAGATTTGTAATAGTGTACATGGTAAAACTAAAATCTAGAAAAGTATAAAAGTTTACTATAAATTACATTTATTTTAATTCGCCCCGGGTCCCATATTTTCATTGGACCGGCCATGGTCCGGATGAGCAAACCGTTCCCGGCGCCCTATCTTCAATACCAAGGCCATCAACACCAAGTAGGGACCCCACGGTGATGCCACGGGCGTCGACGGCAGGCTCCACCACCATGCAACATATTGCTCGGTGCTAGCCGGAGCTCAGCAGAGGAAACTCAGGCGGCCGCGGAGGAGGTGACGGCCGCGAACAAGGCGGTGGCCGCGGACAAGGCGGCGGCGGCTTCCTCGACGAGGGTCTGGACAAGCAGCATGTTCCTTGCGCCGTCTGTCGACGCGACGGCTTCACCCAAATCACGACCAAGTACTGTTCCGAGTGTCGGTACATCTTCTGTCAGGGATGCGCTTTTGATTGCGACGCCGGCATGCTCTTGCTGCACCGTCCCCGATTATACACACATTCTCGTCCATGGTGTTCGCAGTCTCGTAGACAGTGTGGTCAAGTACAGATTCGAGTTTGTGAACGACATCTTCCGGTTGAGGGTTTTGAGCCGGACATACCCATGTTGCGGTGCAGGATTAGGAACCCAGGAGCATGGTCTTGGACCATCTATCATCTGGTACTGGCTCCCGTGCGTAGGACTGATCTGTTTCGGTAGTTTAGTTTAGCTGCTGCTAAAGGTCTTTTGCCCTGAAGAGGTTTCAGTTTTCCCATTGCGATGTTTTTTTCCTATGTTGAAGTGATGTGCAGTTGTGCACTCGTATTGAGAAACTTGTTATCCCGTCGTTTTCCGTTTGTGTAATAATTTCAACCATTAGATTATGGAAGAAGACAATTCTATTATCTTGTTGGCTGCATGTGGGTTGTGGACTAAGCATTGTCCCAGTTTTCTTTTCTCGCCCAGCAGAACTGGTTAATGTGGAGCGCTGGCTCGTGTCCTGTCGTATGATACTTGCAAAAGTTATGAGAGAGGCTGGTGGTACGCAGTGGTTGTCGTCTGGGTACCTGACCTTCAAGGGAACAAACCATTCCCGAGCGATTTCACGTTTTGGGTGATGTGTAAGCTGTTGAGGAGGACACGCCGGACAGTGTGTCTTGTTGCGTTTTTTTTTCTTCATCGTAAAGATTTTGCTGAACATGTTGGCCCTATCCCAAGCTTGCGAATTCTCTCTGTTGGCAGATTGAAAATGTCAAATACTCCCTCCGTATGGAAATAGATGTCTCGGATTTATCTAGATTCGAATATATGTAGACATGTCTTAGTGTATATACATCCGAATTTGGATAAATCTAAGACATCTATTTCCGTCGAGGAGTATATAATATTGACCAAACAAATGCACGCGATCAGCAGCATTGTTACACCAAAATTTTACACAACACCTACACAACCAAAAGAAGAAAAAAAAGAGCTAAAGATGACTGCATTTACACCATGGCTGTTTGTCAACCCCTCTCCTAAGCAACATCCAGTAGAACGACTTCGGTTTAAATGCAAATTTTGCCAATGCCAAGATCAGTTACCTACAAAGTAAACAACACATTCAACTTTAATAGTTTCAGTGGGCATAGACGTGAAAAGCTGCGCTCGTCTACTCTAAGAAATGCAAAAACATTATAGCAACAAGACTCGGTGGATTTTTTTTATCTTATAGTTCTTTGGACTGTGCTAGCAAGCGACTGTGCCCTAGAATGACTATCCATCCGGCGCTTAATAACCTGCTAATCACCCCGTGGGCTAATCGCCCCACGCGTCCATCTTAACGTGAGTGATTTAATTGGACGCCACCACCCCGCTCCCACGTGACCTGGTTGGTCTACTTTTTGTTCTAACTGGCACCATTGCCTCATGTGATCAAAATCTGATCTATTTTTTCCGATGAGCACACTTTATCTCACTACACTCTCGATGCACCTACCGCTATTTTGATAGTCACCAGATTAATTATCACACGATTAACAGGTTTGTCATCAGATTGTTACTAGACAAAAAACCTAAACTATTTTGGTTGCCACATTTTTATAACGCAGTTACCGGATTCTTTAGCTAATTTTAACAGAGCACACAATTATCACCAACGGCTTTATGCACTATCTACATGGATCTTAGAATTACCAGATTATCTACACGCAATTGCCAGATTATTTACACGCAATTGCCAGATTGCTTACACATGATTACCATATTGTTTACAAAATTAATTACACACTATTATCAGATAATTTACACGCAATTGATAGATTGCTTACACACGATTACCATATTGTTTACACACGATTGCCAAATTGTTTACACATGATTACCAGATTGCTTACACAGGATGACCAGATTACTTACGCATGATTACCAGGTCGCCGTGTCTACTCCGCCATGGGCGTGCGGCAGCCAAGCCACCGTGCCTGCTCGGCCATGGGCACACGGCCGCCCTCGTCGCCGTGCCGGTTCTGCCAAGGGCGCGCTGCCCCGTCGTCGTGTCTGCTCCGGACACGCGCGCCCCGTCGTCGTGCCTCTGCTTTGCCGTCGGCGCGCCGTCGACGACGTCGCCGTGCATGCTGCGCCATGGGCGCGCGGCCGCCCCGTTGTCGTGTCTGCTTCCGTCGTGGGCGCGTGGGCGACTGTCACTGTGCCTGCTGGCACCTTCTCCCATCCTCCTTTTCCCGTCTGACGCATCGAGCAGAGAAACGGGCCACGGCGGCAGCGGCGGCCTCGCATGCTCCGCTGACCGAGCCACCACCATCTTCAGCAGCTGCTCTGCCGCCGCCATGGGTGCTTGATATGTCTCAAACGTATCTATAATTTTTGATGTTCCATGCTTGTTTTATACCAATTGCTACATGTTTTGCATCTACTTTATATCACTTTTATACATTTTTTGGGACTAACCTATTAACAAGATGCCGAAGTGCCAGTTCCTGTTTTCTGCTGTTTTTGTATTCCAGAAAAGCTAGTCTGGAAATATTCTCGGAATTGGACGAAACTACACGGGGGTGCCTATTTTTTCAGAACACGCCTGACGGAGCGAAGGAGCAGCAGAGGAGGGCCACCAGGAGGCCACACTCACCTAGGGCGCGGGCCCCCTTCTGCCGCGCCCTAGGGTGGTGTGGGCCCCTCGGGGGTCCGCAGCCGCCGCCCTTTCGCCTACTTATTCCCCCCGACGCGAAAACCCTAAGTACCTGAGCAAATATCCACGAAAAGATCCAGAGACGCCGCCGTCGTCAACCCTAGCTCGGGAGGGTTCAGAACCTCTTCCCGGCACCCTGCCGGAGAGGGGAATCGTCACCGGAGGCTTCTACATCGCCATGCCTGCCTCCGGAGTGATGCGTGAGTAGTTCATCCTTGGACTACGGGTCCATAGCAGTAGCTAGATGGTTGTCTCTCCACTTTGTGCCATCATGTTTAGATCTTGTGAGCTGCCCTACATGATCAAGATCATATTATTGTAATGCTACATGTTGTGTTTGCTGGGATCCGATGAATATTGAATATTATGTCAAGTTGATTATCAATCTATCTTATATGTTATTTAAGATCTTGCATGCTTTCCGTTACTCGTAGATGCTTTGGCCAAGTAGATGCTTGTAACTCCAAGAGAGAGTATTTATGCTAGATAGTGGGTTCATGTCTCCGTTTAACCTGGGACAGTGACAGAAAGTTCTAAGGTTGTGGATGTGCTGTTGCCACTAGGGATAACCTAACGATGCTATGTCCACGGGCATATGTGTTTGTTTACATTACGCACTTTACTTAATGCAATTATCCGTTGCTTGCAACTTAATACCAACGGGGGACTCGGATGACAACCCGGCGGTGGATTATTAGTCATAGATGCTGTTGGATAACGGTCTATGTATTATGTCGTAATGCCCAATTAAATATCATAGTAGTCAACATGTCATGTATATGCATTGTCATGCGCTCACTATTCGTCAATTGCCCAGCTGTAATTTGTTCACCCAACATGTTAGTTATCTTTTATGGAGAGACACCACTAGTGAACTGTGGACCCCGGTCCATTCTTTTACACTGATTAAACAACCACAAACTGCAAACTGTTCCTTTTTCATTCTCTGCAATTTAATACTCATTTTCCACACCATACGTTTAATCCTTTGTTTTCAGCAAGCCAGTGAGATTGACAACCTCACTGTTTCGTTGGGGCAAAATAGTTTGATTGTGTTGTGTGCAGATTCCACGTCAACAGTCCAGACTCCCTGACAGCTATTTTTCTGGCGCCGTTGACAACCTTCTGAAGAGTTGCTGCTCCTACTGGTTCGATAACCTTGGTTTCTTTCTGAGGGAAAACTTGCTGCTGACTACATCATACCTTCCTCTTGGGGTCTCCCAACGAACGTGTGTTTCACGTCATCAAGCTATTTTTCTGGCGCCGTTGCCGGGGAGTAGAAGTTCTTCAGGAAGCTCTCTGTCTCCCGTCAACAGCACTATTTTTCTGGCGCCGTTGCCGGGGAGACAGCAGTCTTCTGCAAGGGGAGTTTCACGCTTCCAATCTCTTTACTTTGTTTTTGTCTTGCTTAGTTTATTTTATTTTATCTTGTTTGCTTTCAATTATCAAAAACACAAAAAAATTAGTTTCTTGCATTTAGTTTATTTCGGTTTGGTATTATGTCTAGTTATTTATTTGCTATCAATGTCTTCTCTCTTTGAAACAAAATCTTATTGGCTAAGTGGGTTCACGGAGGAACAACATAATTACTATAAGGAATACCGCTTGTCTCAAAAAGGGAAATATTTATGGGAACAAATAAGTAGATTGAATTATTTTGCTAAAAACTTGTGCTCTACTTATGATGAATCCTACTGCTTTAATGAATCTTTATGTTGTAGAAGGCATAAACACCTCCCTTTCCAATGTGATTATAATGATAATGAAACTTTGGCTGCTTATGCTAAAGGAAATTATGACTTTGGTAATCTTGAGCGAATTGAAGAATTTTTTGTTTTTAAGGGTGCCTATGAAATTGCTGGTTATATTCAAAATGATGATGCTCCTTGTAGAACTGAGAATTATGCTATACTTGGTTATTGCCTTGAATATTACAATGATAATCCTTATATCACTGAATTTCTTGAGAAGACTTATTCTCCAGAACAAGTTGCTACCTTTCAGGAACCTATGGGAGAAGAAATTGCTGAAACTGTGATCTCATTGGATGAAAAAGAGGAGGAGAGTGAAGAACAAAAGGAGGATCTACCTCCTAAAGATAGTAACTCTTTAACTCTTACATTATTTGATTGCCCTCCATGCCCACCTAAGGAGGAAGAGTGCTATATTGTTGAATTTCGTGATTCTATTGAAATATCTCCTTTTGATAAATTTGAAGTAAACATCCTCCTTGACTCAGTAAAAGAGGAAATTGCAGAAAGTAAAAATGTACTCACTAATGTTATATATGATAATGCTCTTGATGATGGTCCTATATTGGTTGATAATATTAATTGCACTACTAATGAAAATGGGATTGGAGAGGTCTTGACTTTATCTAGATGGAGTCCCATACCTCTTGAGAATGATCAATCATCTTGTTATAAAATTGTTAAAAGTGGGTTTGAAAGTTTTAATCCCACTATTTTTGAGCTTGATAAAAATTATGTGTTTGTAGATCATGAAAAGCATGCTTTATGTGATAGTTATATTGTTGAGTTTGTTCATGATGCTACTGAAAATTATTATGAGAGAGGAAAATATGGTTGTAGAAATTTTCATGGTACTAAAACACCTCTCTATATGCTAAAAGTTTGAAGTTGCTCTTGTTTTATCTTCCTATGCTTGTCACTTTGTTCTTTATGAATTTATTTGTGTACAAGACTCCTATGCATAGGAAGAGTGTTAGATTTAAACATGTTTTTTATATGCTCCTTGATGCTCTCTTTTATGTTCCAACTCTCATCTTTATGTGAGCATCATAAAAATCACTATGCCTAGCTAAAAGGCATTAAAGAAAGCGCTTTTGGGAGGCAACCCATTATCTTTTATTTTCAGTATTAGTCAAGGAGTTTGTTTACTTCTGTAGCAACTCCTTTGTATCTTTATTTTCTCGCATTGTTGTGCCAAGAGTAGCCTCTAATGATAAGATGATGCTTAATTTTGATTGCTGCGCAGAAACAGATTTTTGCTGTTCACTGTACGAAATTCCTAAAATCACCAGATTGTTAATTAAATCTGAAATTTTTGTGCGTAATCTTTATGAATGTCTGAAACTTTCATTAGTTCAGAGTTTCTCGATCTGAGCGTCGTAAGTGCCTCGAAAAAATTCGTCTTTGCGGACTGTTCTGTTTTAGACAGATTATGCCTTTTTATTTTTGCATTCTCTCTTTTACTAGTGTTGAGTGAAATTCTTTTTTGGGTGGAAGAGCTTCACATAACATCAGTGGCTGTAGCTAATGTTTAAAGTAACAAATCATATTGCGTCTTTATAGAACATGTGAATTTTTGATTATGCACTAACCCTCTAATGAGATCTACTTTGAGTTTGGTGTGACGGAAGTTTTCAAGGGTCAAGAGAGAAGGATGATATAATAGGATCAAGAAGAGTGAAGAGCTTAAGCTTGGGGAGGCTCCCATGGATCTCCCCAGCATATTTCAAGAAGACTCAAGCGTCTAAGCTTGGGGATGCCCAAGGCATCCCCTTCTTCATCGTCAAAATTATCAGGTCATCTCTAGTGAAACTATATTTTAATTCTTTCACATCATATGTGCTTTTCTTGGAGCGTCTGTGTGCTTTTTATTTTCAGTATTGCACTTTTATTTTCAATAAAGCTTGACTGGACCCTAGCATTCTTGATTGGGAGAGAGACACGCTCCGCTTTTTCATGAGAATACTCCTATTCTTCACTTATATTTGTTGAGTATTCATATCTAGCGCTGTTCAGCTTTTAGCTCTTGTTTTCATGTATCTCTTGTCAGAGCTATTAGCTTTCTTTTGTAGAAAGTACTCTCTTGCTTCACTTATATTTGTTTGGAGAGTTGATGAAATAAATTGATTGGTGTTTGGTTGGTTCAGAAAATGTTGCATGTGGTAATTGGTATAAGGAAAAACTTGCTTAATCTTGTAGATCACTAAAATGGATAACTTGATGCTTGTCAATTGTTTTGAGTTAACAAGTAGATCATGATTAAATTGTGCATCACATGAGTTAAGCCTATTAGTGAAGAACTACCGTAAAGCTTGTTGAAAATTTGGTTTGCATCGGTGGTACCTCTAAGGTCTAGATATTTTCTAATAACAGGGTTTGGTTAACAAGGAAGACGGTATGAAGTCTTATAACGTTTGCAATATGTTTGTCATATAAAACTTGGTGTACGGGTTGATATTCTTGTTTGCTTACATAACCTTGCTAGCCTAAACTCTGTACTGAGAGGGAATGCTTCTCGTGCATCCAAATCCTTGAGCCAAAATCCATGCCATTTGTGTCCACCATAACTACCTATATGTGGTATTTCCTTGCCACTCCAAGTAAATTTTTCATGTGCTACCTTTAAATTATTCAAAATGTTATTATTCCCTTTTTGTGTCAATGTTTACTAGCTCATGAGGAATTAGTGTGGTTATTCTTTATTCTATTTGTCGAGTGGACTTTTACACCTGGACTAGTGGCATATACATCCGCTTATCCAATAACTTGCAAAAAGAGCTGGCAACGGGGTGCCCAGTCCCAATTAATTACAACTTTAACCAATTAATTCTCTTCACACTTTTGCCCTGATTCATCAGTAAGCAATGACAAACAGTGAAATACCTGAATGTGTGTAAACCAAAGAGAAAGAGGGATGATCTGCCTTGCTGGTAGAAATAACGTCCTTCATGGGAGCCGCTCTTAAAAGTCCGTTCGACAGGTAGAATACTGTTCTCACCCGCTACCATTCGTTGACAATTAACAAACACCTCTCAAAAATAGATACTCCTCCATGGTATGTGATTGATGGAAGGCACCCGAGGATTCGGTTAGCCATGGCTTGTGTTAGCAAGGTTGGGAGGAGTATCAAATATTTTATGCAATCTCTATATGCTTTCAAAAACCTAAAAGCTCTAGCACATGATTTAATCCCTGCTTCCCTCTGCGAAGGGCCTTTCTTTTACTTTTATGTTGAGTCAGTTTTCCTATTCTTTCTGTCTTCCACAAGCAAACACTAGTGTCAACTTTGTTACAACATGCGTTATATGCAATGTATTGGACTTGTTATACTACTTTGTGTTGACAATATCCATGAGATAAATATGTTGAAAGTTGAAGCAAATGCTGAAACTAAATTCTTCCTTTGTGTTGATTAAATACCTTTTGTTAGAAACTATTGCTTTATGAGTTAACACTTATGCAAAACTGTTTGATGCTTGTCTCGAAAGTACTATTCATGAAAACGTTTAGCTTGTGTGATTCATTGTTTACTCATTATCTATTTGGTAGCAAATTATAGACCATTGACTTGGATCACTTCATTCATTTACATGTGCCTTGCAATATTATATGATCAAGATTATGATAGTAGCATGTCACCTCAAAAATTATTTTGTTTTTATCGTTTACCTACTCGAGGACGAGTAGGAACTAAGCTTGGGGATGCTGATACGTCTCAAACGTATCTATAATTTTTGATGTTCCATGCTTGTTTTATACCAATTGCTACATGTTTTGCATCTACTTTATATCACTTTTATACATTTTTTGGGACTAACCTATTAACAAGATGCCGAAGTGCCAGTTCCTGTTTTCTGCTGTTTTTGTATTCCAGAAAAGCTAGTCTGGAAATATTCTCGGAATTGGACGAAACTACACGGGGGTGCCTATTTTTCCAGAACACGCCTGACGGAGCGAAGGAGCAGCAGAGGAGGGCCACCAGGAGGCCACACGCACCTAGGGCGCGGCCCCCCTCTGCCGCGCCCTAGGGTGGTGTGGGCCCCTCGGGGGTCCGCAGCCGCCGCCCTTTCGCCTACTTATTCCCCCCGACGCGAAAACCCTAAGTACCTGAGCAAATATCCACGAAAAGATCCAGAGACGCCGCCGTCGTCAACCCTAGCTCGGGAGGGTTCAGAACCTCTTCCCGGCACCCTGCCGGAGAGGGGAATCGTCACCGGAGGCTTCTACATCGCCATGCCTGCCTCCGGAGTGATGCGTGAGTAGTTCATCCTTGGACTACGGGTCCATAGCAGTAGCTAGATGGTTGTCTCTCCACTTTGTGCCATCATGTTTAGATCTTGTGAGCTGCCCTACATGATCAAGATCATATTATTGTAATGCTACATGTTGTGTTTGCTGGGATCCGATGAATATTGAATATTATGTCAAGTTGATTATCAATCTATCTTATATGTTATTTAAGATCTTGCATGCTTTCCGTTACTCGTAGATGCTTTGGCCAAGTAGATGCTTGTAACTCCAAGAGAGAGTATTTATGCTAGATAGTGGGTTCATGTCTCCGTTTAACCTGGGACAGTGACAGAAAGTTCTAAGGTTGTGGATGTGCTGTTGCCACTAGGGATAACCTAACGATGCTATGTCCACGGGCATATGTGTTTGTTTACATTACGCACTTTACTTAATGCAATTATCCGTTGCTTGCAACTTAATACCAACGGGGGACTCGGATGACAACCCGGCGGTGGATTATTAGTCATAGATGCTGTTGGATAACGGTCTATGTATTATGTCGTAATGCCCAATTAAATATCATAGTAGTCAACATGTCATGTATATGCATTGTCATGCGCTCACTATTCGTCAATTGCCCAGCTGTAATTTGTTCACCCAACATGTTAGTTATCTTTTATGGAGAGACACCACTAGTGAACTGTGGACCCCGGTCCATTCTTTTACACTGATTAAACAACCACAAACTGCAAACTGTTCCTTTTTCATTCTCTGCAATTTAATACTCATTTTCCACACCATACGTTTAATCCTTTGTTTTCAGCAAGCCAGTGAGATTGACAACCTCACTGTTTCGTTGGGGCAAAGTAGTTTGATTGTGTTGTGTGCAGATTCCACGTCAACAGTCCAGACTCCCTGCGACAGCTATTTTTCTGGCGCCGTTGACAACCTTCTGAAGAGTTGCTGCTCCTACTGGTTCGATAACCTTGGTTTCTTTCTGAGGGAAAACTTGCTGCTGACTACATCATACCTTCCTCTTGGGGTCTCCCAACGAACGTGTGTTTCACGTCATCAGTGCTCGGAAGCCCGTCGCCGTGCCAGATGGCACCTGCTCCCTTCCTCCTCTTCCCGACGCATCGAGCGGAGACGCGGCCAGGCAGGCCAAGGCGGCGGCCTCACATGCTCCGCTAACCGAGCCACTGCAACCTTCAGCAGCTGCGCCGTCGCACACGTCGCCGCCAGCAGATTCGTCGGCTGCTCCGCCGCTCGAAACCATTGGATTTCCGTAGCCATCAACGTCTCGGAGCAGGGTCCAGCGAAGAAGAAAAGGGGAAATAGAGGGGCTCGGTCATTTTGTGGTTGCAGGCCAGCGTGTGGATAAGATTGGCCCCGATTAGATATAGAAGAGGAAGACGTGCCCGCAGGATGAAGCGAGCGAGTATCTTGACGCGCCGGACGGTAACGCGTTCGTGGGGCATGTGTGCTTATTAGAATAACCGTAGTTCTTTTTCTTCAAAGGAGTGTGCAAGTGAATCCTCAGAAAAAAATGCTAAGGAACCAAATCCTACAAAACTCTTACGAAATTCCTTTGAGTGAAAAGAGACAGTAGAATGCTAGAATGCATTGTATTGCGTTTGTTGCCTGTAGGCATGTAGCTAGTGATTTTGGGGGCCGCTTTAGTTCAAAAGAATTCCATAAGTAATTTATCGGATTTTATTCCCTAGGAATTTTCATACATATAGCCTGTTTGGTTTATAAGGTACAAGGTTGGAACCGTAAGATTAGTTTGGTTACAAGGTATAAGGTTAGAACCGTAAGATTTGTTTCGTTCCCATGAGATCGCATCATCCCGCTATGCAATTACAAAACGGGTTCAAGTAACACCACAATTAGTTTTGTTCTACTCCCTCCGTTTTTTAATATAAGATGTTTTAGGTGTTTTTTTTTTAGGTTTAAGACGGTCGTATCCGTCATCCGATTAGATAGAATAGAGTGTTATGTACAGGAATTTGAGATAGGGAAAAAATCCCTTTACATGCAAACCAACAAAAAACTAGTCTCCAGGATCTTGTGTGTGGGCAAAAGCCCGCATCGACAACTCCTCCTGCACCAAAGCCGCCCAGTCGCTCACCATCTAGGCCTCCCCCGGCGGCATCTGCCGCTCCAACCTAGTCCCTGTCGTCTTCTTCTTCTTCTTGGTCTTGTTCATGGCGAGGACGAGGTCGTCGATGGCCGCCACCTCCTGGTCCGAGAAGGGTCCCGTACCATCTAACAGGGCCAAGAAGTCCTCCCGCTGGCGCCCCGAAGGGTGGGCCTCCTCGGTCAGCGAGCCGAGACGGCGCGCCACGGTCTCTTTGGCCAGCTGCACGATGTTGGCGCCTTTCGGGTGCAGCTTGGCGAGTCTCTCGCTCCTCCACACAGACGGTGCCTCCATCTCCATCTCGTGGACTAACGGCATGGCCGGCGTGCCCAACACGCTGTCCGCAAGTGGCACTGTGATCCGGGCCAGGAAGCCCGACAAGGGGCATAGAGCTGGTCCAGCCTGCACCGGCGTGGCGATGTCCTTCTCAACCTGTTGCACGTCCTCCTTCTCAACAGCAATCTCCTCATCGTTCAGCACCACCACCTGCTCTCCCAGGTCTACCATGCTTGACATCATCTGTTGCATCTCCCATAATCCCTCTCAGCCTCTTCCTCCATGTCGATGTGCGCCCCCTCACAGGACGCACCGTCGAGCAACTCCTGTCGAGAGATCGCCTCCCCTGTCACTGTCTGTGAGCTCCACATGCACCTCCTGCATAATCTCTTCTCGGTCCAAGCGGCAGCCCCGCTCGTTGCCAGACGATCCTGACATCATGCCAACAAGCTCCTGGACGAGCTCTCCCACCGGATTGGTCTTCCGAGGGGAGTAGCAACCAAAGGGCTCGAAACCACCGTCCACGCAGCCACCTCCGATCCCAGCAAGCAGAGGCAGCGTAGAGAGCCTCTCTAGAGCAATCTCAGCCCGCTCCAACAAACTCCCAAATCTCTCCAACAAGCCCTGCACCGCCTCCGTCCTCCTGAGCTCCGAAGCGGCCAACTCCTCAAGCTGCGACGCGACCATGCCTCGCAGCTCCGCCCGCAGCAGCATCGCCTGCTCCTCGAAGGAAGATTTCAGCATCCCGGCCTGTGGAGCTGCCGGACTAGCAGACAGATAGCTGGTCGCCGGCTGCAGGCCCCCGTACGCAGAGGTAGGCGCAGCCACAGAAGACCAGGAGCGGTCCAGAGGGCGGCGCGGGTGAGCAGCAAGCGACGCGGAGCAAGGGGGAGCCTGGCCGACCTGCTGGAGCTGCCCAGAATCCCGCTTCTGGTGGCACTCCTTCTCCTTGTGACCTGAGCGAGAGCAACGGCGGCAACAAACCTGGTTCGTGCACTCGGCGATGAAGTGGCCCTTCTGCAAGCACTTGAAGCAGAGTCCGCGAAGGTGCCGAGGAATTTGACGGCGCGGCCGGTCGGCAGGCGGGCGAGCAGAAGGCGCGGCGGCCCGGGGTTGTCGATGCTGGACCTCCTGCCAAGGCCGCCCACCAACCTCAAGGCCATCAACGTCGCTCCGCGGGGATGCCGGGGTCGCAGGAACGCATACGGAGGCAGCGGGCTCCGGTTCCGGCTCCTCATCAGCGCTGATGACGCAACCAGCGAGCTCCGGCTCCTCATCGACGCCGGAGGCCATCCCGGTCGGACTTGGCAGGACTGGCCCGCCGACCACCACAGAACGGAGCTGGGGCCGCATCACACGGGGGACGAAATCCCGAGGGAGCTCGGGCGGCGGTGGAGGCAGCATCCGGTGGGGGCGGAGGGAGAGCAGCGTGGACGGCGAGGCCGGCACCAGGAGCGGGCGGCGGGGGGCGTGGACGGCGAGGCCGTCGAGGCCAGGACCCGCCGCGGAAGCCAGCGGCACGGCCTCGAGAGCTCCACCCGCGAGCAGCCCGGCGAGAGGGGCTGCCGGAGGCGGCGGCAGCATGCCGGCCGGCCGGAGCGGCGATGACGAGGACGAGGAACAGGCGGCCCGACGGCAGGGACCGCTCACGGAGCCCACGAACGCGGTGGAAACCGAGCACCTCACATGTCGGGCTCAGCGACGACCCCGGCGATGGCGGCCCCGGACTCCGAGCTGGGTGGGAAGAGGGTGCCGAGAGGACTCCGGATCTTGCCGGAGCAGATGCAGAGGAGGCCGGAGCTGGGAGATCAGCTAGGCGGCGCGGCGCCGTCCCTGGGCGCGGCCATGGTCGCGGGAGCCGTGTTTTTTCTCCTCCTGCGGCTGACTTTTCTATGTTTTAGGTGTTGCACATGTTGTCTAGATACATACTAAAGTGAGTGAACATGCACACTAATACATGTCTACATACATTTGTGTACATGTGCATCTTTATATTATTATTTACTAATTGGAGGCACCATACGAGGCTCCACGTTAATCCTCGAGGTTAGAGAATTTTGTCCATCAGATCTACCCATAATCTGTTTAAGGCCGTCGGATTAAAGTTGATTGTCCAACGCGTAGACGTGACTCTTCTCGCATATCTTCCTCGGCTTGAGTTCGATTCCAAAACCATCCTCCAGATCGATCCCTAATTAATTATTTGGTGCCATGCAGACTAGACGTTCCCCGCAGCCAATCTGCATCACATCCTCCCGAACCACCTCCAAGGATCTGACTGATTTCTGTCATGCACTGCGTCTGCCCATGGCCTTGCCTTAAGCAGATGATAGTTCGCCTCCACGGCGGCGGTTGCCAAAATTTGCACGATCCGGCCGGACACATAGTTTGCCAAGGACGATCTACCTCTCCCGTGGCCTTCACCGCATCATGTAGATCGTGCGATCTGTGGTAGCACCGGTCAAAGGTTGCTTTGGTCTTCGACCTCTCCCGATCTGACGCAGCTTGGAGTCCTGGACAACGTGGATCTACATGGCTAATCAAGCAGTAACTATGATTGATCCCAGGTATGCAACGCTCCCTTCTCTTTTCAGCTATTCAGATCGATGTGCTGTGCTAGAGAACTACCGACTGATCCATGACCAACTAATTCAACCTTTTATATAACCTTGGACAATCAAAGTAGCTTGCAGTAGTACATACGAGGGTTGGTCATCCGATGATTGATTTTCCAAACCACAGTTTACGCTTAATTAGTTTCATCTCATCACATGTCATATAGCTTATAACAGGAATTAATCCAAGGGCTAGGGTACGGCGCACGAGGTATGATGTGATCCACTGCGGTTCGGCAGTTCACCCATGCCCACCACTGCAATTTATTGGAAAACATGTCCGTTGTACTTGATCCAATATACAGCCATGATGTTTGTTTGTGCAGCGTTCTTGCTTAGCTTCTCCATATTTTAATACAACTGTTGGTTACCTAATTTTTTTCCAAAGCAGCTATAAGTGATGCTATAGCCTTGAACGAGAAAATTTAGTCTTTTGAACATTGAACTACCTTTTCTTAAGAGAATTGGACTTGACATATCAACTGGAAACCTAGCGTAGATGGTATACTAATACAATCTTGGCATATATATATTTTTGTTGCAATGTTTATTTGCTCTCAAGTCACAAGCAATCGATTTTCCCATACATAAATTTTGTGCTTGTGCCTTGCGCTCGATGAAATGTAATGGACGTATCATGGAACTAACTAGAAGGTGCCTCATGTGGTATTTTTTTAGTACGTATGCAAAGCATTAGACAAATCTTATTCCAGCGTAGTCGATGGTCTTATGTGTTCAGGTGTTTTAGAATAGCCCAAACACTGTTGACATCAGAATTCTTTGACGCAAATTAATAGAGGTATGTCGTTCAGTAAGAAACCTTTCTTCGATTGTCGTATCATATTGTCCTATTCTTATAAGGAGTAGTTCTTCTTAACACTACAGGCATTATCCGTTCCTAACCTATCTTATAACATGTGCATGTTGTTACTCTTCCGTCCCACGAAATATGTTCCAGCAACTAAGCAAAATGTAAACATGATATGCTCACACTACCTTTTCTATTGTACATGTCGTGTAATTATTGTTGAATAATTTTTTGGCGAATGCCTGTTTTTTCCTGGCAAGAATCATTAAGATCACACTGCAAACAAATCAATAGAGGCTATTGCTAGGATAAGTTTAACTCTGGAGGAGTAGCCCGTTGGTACGCTTTTTTGCGTCTACTTTTCATTATTATTGGTTAGACTTACGCAGTATGGAGATATTTTCGTGCATATAAGCTTTTGACTATTCGGTTTTCAGTTCATGTATATATGTCCGTTGGAAAAAATGATTATATCAGTCTTAGCCCACTCTATTTCTCTATGTCGTTGTTGTATATTCCAGTCGTGTCCTGGGCACCAGCGACCCACTACAATGTGTCAGATTAGTTTAATTAGTTGATCGTACTTTAACATGATCTAATGGTTCAGAAAATATGTTTCCTCTATTGGTGAATTTAAGGAAGCTATATGATATAAGAAATGGACTGTCTGTTAAATTGTGTAAGTTCATATTCTGTATAAAATATCTCGACAAGTGAGTTCAGATTCATATAAATTAATTAAACGTTTTGTGAACATGATTTGTTCTCAAAGCTACCACTGCCAAAGATTTATTTATGTTTGTTAGTGTACTATCTTTCAGCAATTCCACTTGGATGGTTCCTTCAAAAAAATAGAACGGAATGTGTACGTATGCATGAAGAAGCAATATATTTCCCAATATACCAACAAGGCAATAACACATAGGCTCATGTTTGTTTAGTTGGTTGGTGGATGTCATGATTATATGCATCACTGGTGTTCTTTTCATGGTTCAAGACTGTGCACTAAACTTAAGAAACTACTGCCCGGTTTTGTTCACGAGTGTTTGTTAACATATGGATAGCATATTTTTCCATAATTGTAGTTTTGTTTTCGAAACATTACTAGCTTTAAACTTCTGTAATTCCGCATAGATATATTCGGCATTGTCAAATGGAGGAACTTCTGCCGAAACGTACCATTTTTAACATTTTGGTTTCTACATGATCTGTTGGCACATGTCTTCATGAAAAAATTCATGTTATTTCAGGTAAACAAATCTAAATGTCATGAATCAAAGTGAAATATAATTGTTAGTTCATTATAAGCTACAATAATAATTGCGGTATTATACATAATTTACATTGAAGAGCTTAATTATTATAAAATCTATTATTCAGAAATATAACCAGTGTTTAGAAAATTCTTATAGTAATCATTATGCAACTATTTAAATAACTAGCCTGTGCAGTCGCACGGGTTAACGACTAGTGTAGACAAATGCTAAAACATCTTATAATAAAAAACGGAGGGAGTATATTGTTTTGACCAACCAAGAAATTTGTTTTTGTCCGATTGTTTTCAACGCTGAAAATCATTTTACTGTTATTCAATATTACGTACGTGCTATTCTATATGTAACCTCACAAAACAGTTTTAGAAAAATGCACCAACGCGCATGCAAACGGTCTACCTCATTAGTTTCTGCACACGTTGATTTCATCTTGTCTTTAGATACTATAATTGTGCATGCAATATCAAACAAGTACATTGTTGAACCTTAAGGGCACGTACAACGCAAAGGCGTCTAAGTAGACACTTAGGAGAAAATAAATTATAGCGCCCATGATAAGAGTCCGGGCTTCCAACGCAGACGCTTAAAGTTGTACAGAAATTATGTCCGATCTTTGTGCTGCCGTTGAAATATAAGCGTGTCCGATGCTTGTTTAAGAGGCGACGCGAAAAAGAACGTCGGGAATCAAGCGCCAACTGACAAAACGACTGGGATTAAATTCCCTAGCGCCCGTGTAAGAGCCGCGTTGTACATGCCTTAAAGACCTTGTTGAACCTTAAAGACCTTTCGTTGGTCAAATATATATACAACCATTTTGCATCCATAAACTAGCGTCTCGGCTTTTATGACCAATTCAATCTTGCATATTCTTATCCACTTCCTGTATCATGTGTACTCTTATACCTTTCTATATTCACACAAAAGGGTTACTAAAAAGTTCCTGCTACAATGTGAAGGGTGTCATTCTAGTTTTCTTTTGTTTCATTTACAAGTATATCATGTACATGTTTCTTAAGACTAATTCCTGCAGGCAACCAAACAGTTTGTATTTATATTAGAGACTCATGTGTGTTTTTTATTCATGTACGATTCAACATGGTATTGTCATCTCAGCCCTATGTTTTTCATATAGGTTTTCATATTCCTATGTTTTTAAGTGCATAGAACCAAAGAGCTATTACTCCCTCCATTTTATTTACTTTGCGTTCTAAGTTTTGTAAAAATCAAACTTTATCAAGTTTGACCAATAGGAAAAAAATATCAGCATCCATAATACCAAATGCATATAATATGAAAATATACTTTATGACGATTCTAATACTATTGATTTAATATTATAGATGTTGATATTTTCCTAAATATTTAGTTAAACTTAATAAAACTTGACTTTGACTAAACCAGAAGGCAAAATAATTGTGAAGGGATGAAGTAGTAGGAAAATATAAAATAGATATCGCCGCCAGCACAACGTAAGCTGCCTACCAATGAATCGGTCGAACCCGACAAGTGGCAACCATGTTCCCAAAGGGATGAACGAGCATGGCACATATAAATTTCAAACGAAATGCACATCCACCAAAGAATGCAGCAATCGATCGGTCTCTTGCGTAAACAAATGTCTCAGACAAAAGGTACACCGCCATCTCTACATGCATGTCTCATGTTCGCTCGCTTGTCCGTGCATGCGTGCTCGAAACGGCCATATATAAGCAGTCTTCCCGTTTTGGCTTGATTAGTTCGTCGTCGTCGAGTTGCTTGGGGCTACATCAGAGGCGCCGGCGGTCTTCTCCTGCGACCACGACTCCGGCAGCAGGGGGGGCAGCAACCTCTACCTTGTGCTCGTCGACGGGGTTGGCCTCCGTGGGATCTATGGTGCTCTGTCCGACCGATTTTCCTGCGGAGTCATAGGCATATGTTTTACATACTCTTCCTATTCTGGACATCAAAAAAATCTACTTATGGCCTATATATATATCCTCGTTCATATCCCACATTCTCAGTTCAGATGTAAAATCACATATAATGCTAAACTATTTAAAATAGAATTGCATAAACGGTTTGCTAAAATGCTAAGAATGGCCACTTTTGAAGAATTCGTCTCCAAACTTACAAAGGTGTAGTTCGAGATGGGCTAAACTTTGCAAAAGAAACAGGCTACCCTGAAAGTGAAACAGCTAGCACAACCAAAATGAAGGTTGCATTCACTTCTTCATGTGCTAAACAGAAAATTGTTCACCCTGCCGTAATTAACATTTCACTGTGGATGTTATTGATTCAGATGAGTGCGGGACTTACCACCATCATTTGTGTAAGCGGGAGACGTCTCTTCCTCCTTCGCCTCCTCGGCGACTACTGCTTCGTCAACCTTGGCCTCGTCCACCACCGGCGCTTCGTCAGCCATGTGGATTTCGGCAGCTCATCCTCCTCCTTCACAGGCGGTTGCGGCGTCTCCGTCATCGCCGCCTCATTCCCCACCGTAGCACCGGCAGCAACGTCGGCGGCAGCGATATCCTTCTTGACCACCACCGCGGCCGCCGCCTCCTCTTTCTTCTCCTCGACGGCGACGGCCAAGGGCTTCTCGTCCGAGACCACCTCGACGTCCTCGGCTTTGGGCTCTCGTTCCTTGACGACGTCCTTGATGGCGACGGAGGTGCCGTCAGACGACGAGGACGACGCCTGGGAGGACCGGTGGCTGGCGGACATGGTGGACTTCTTCCGGAAGAGCTTGATGCCGAGGCCGGCGCCGTTGGCGGTGGTGTTGCCGGTGGCCACGTCCTCCTTGGAGCCACCGCAACCCATGGCGCCCGGCGCTGGCGACGCCGACGACGGAGGAGGTGGAGGGAGGAGAGGAACCGTCGGGTGGGCGATCGGGCTCCAAGGGAAAGGATTAGTGGAGGCGAGGAGAAGCCGCGGTGGCAAGGCCGGTTTTATAGCGCTCCCTCGTCTACCTCGGAACGTGCGTGCGTGCAATGTGCATGCACGGCGAAGTCAAAGACCGGAGCACGAACGGGCACGATGAATACGAAAAGAAAAAAAGATTTGAAACGACCATGTTTAGGTCTCGAGTCGTTCCCTGTTCTCAATTTCAGTGCTACACTTGGGTTAGTGACGATCGGTAGGTATTTTTAATGTTGCCAAATATGATAACCTATGCACACTATATTATATAATCATGGTATTTTATATATTTTATTTTATCCTAGAAACTTGACAAGCCTGTTGGTTTGTTTGAGTTTTTCTCCATTGTTTAAAGGGTCTCTTAATTTCGTCAAACATATGTTTTATGTTCCATGTCTGCATCGTCTGTATCTACTTCCCAAAATATTTGTTTACGGGTCTCTGTTTTCGTTTCCGCTTCTGCAAAAAAAAAATGAAAACAAATGTAACACTGCTCGGTTTCGTCCGTATCTGTTCCGTTTTCATCGTTGTGTGCCACACGCCGTCAGTTTGTTGACCTGTGTTCTAGCTTTGTGGCGTCTGACGTAACCGCTGGGAATTCCATCTTAGCGTCGCTCTTAGCGACGCCCAATGTACATGCTCTAGCCATCCTTTGAGAAACTTCGCCGGCCGGCACGCCGGATTTCTGTTAGTTTAGTGGCCACCAGCTTGTCGTTTCCGTGCTCAAATGTTTATTGTTCCCCTGAGATTAAACTACATTGGCCGGCAATTGGACGTGTCCGAAAGACAAATTAACCATCGACCGCAATGATTGTTTGTCCTAAGTGAGTATAGCTCCATGCATTAACTCCTTTTGTTTGGTTCTCTCATTACAAGAACCAATCCGACGAACGAAGCATTGCTAGCCTCCACGGCGAACATATCCTTATCAGGTTATATATACACAGTCAACAATTGGATTCACTTTCAACAATTGGAGGATAGGGTCGCCGGGAAGCTTCGGCCTTGGGTTGGAAAGCATGCCACTATGGCCGGTCGTGCGGTTCTTGTCAAATCGGTCCTTACTAGCGTGGTCATCTACTTCATCACCGTTCTTGATGTGCCTTTGGAGGCCCTTTTGAAGATTGATAGCATTAGGCGTGCTTTCCTTTGGGCTGCTTGTGAGAAGGTTTCCGGCGGTAAATGCAAAGTGAATTGGGAGCTTGTGTGCAAGCCTAAAGAGTTGGGAGGTCTAGGTATTTTAAATCTCAAGAAGTTTGCCGCAGCCCTCCGTTTACGGTGGTTGTGGTTTGAGTGGGAGGAGAGCCCTAAGCCTTGGGTGGGACTCGGGAACCCTTGCACTCCTAAGGATCAAGAGCTTTTTGCAGCGGCAACTAAGGTGGTGGTCGGAAATGGAGACAAAGCTTTGTTTTGGCATTCCTCATGGCTTGAGGGGAGGCGGCCAAAGGATGTGGCACCCCTAATTTTTGACATCTCCAAGAGGAAAGCTTACACGGTTCGGAAGGGGTTGGACAATGAGTTTTGGGTCACTCACTTGAACACTCAAGATGGTCTTTCTTTAGAACACATTTCTCAATTTGTCGACCTATGGACGTTGCTTCAAGATGTCCACCTAAATGAGGAGGTGCCGGATAAGATTACATGGAAGCTCACAAGGAGCGGAAAATACTCCTCCTCTTCGGCCTACAAGATGCAATTTTTGGGTCATACCACCTCCACGATGCCTTCCTTGGTTTGGAAACCGTGGGCGCCGCCAAAATGCAAGATCTTCGCATGGTTGATTCTTCAAATCGGGTGTGGACGGCGGATAGGCTTGAGCGGAGGGGACGGGACAATTGTGGCCTTTGCAAGCTTTGTAACCAAGTTCAAGAGACGGCCGCGCACCTTCTCTTTCAATGCCGTTTCACCAAAAGGATTTGGTCCTCGTTGAAGGCTTGGCTCGGCCTACATGAGCTAGACACGTCGGAATGGCATACCTTCCAAAGTGTTCGTGATTGGTGGGAGGTGGGTATTCACAAGAGAGGAGCTCATCGGAAGGCTTTAGCCTCGCTTGCCATGCTTGTGTCATGGGAAGTTTGGTTGGAACGGAATGCCCGCGTCTTTCAAAACAAGTTCTCCACCGCGACAATGCTTCTTCAAAAGATCAAGAAGGAGGTGTTTATGTGGGGCACCGCCGGTGCTAAAGCGTTGTGTAATGTGATGCCGCGAGAGTAGTTGTCTATGGTTTTTGGTGGTGTTGCCTCTTTTTGAGGCAAGGCTTTGGCTTGTAAAACTTCTTCTTAATTAATGAAATGGCAAGCCTTTTGCCTTGTTTCAAAAAAATACACAGTCGAAAATTAAGCTGGCCTATGCACTCCAGTGATTAGTGCCCTCGAGCAGGAAGCGGGTCATGAAGGGCATCCGAAGTGATGAATGTCGATCACTGGAGATAAGACTACTCTCTGAATACTCACTGCAAAGGTTCTTTTAGTGCCTGGCCCTCAAGTATCTAAGTCTGCTTTTTTAGAAAGCTCAGCTACCGCACGAGTAGGCTCTTCATCCATCTCTCCAACACACCACCAATCAGACTCACAGGTGCAACAGGTAACCCAGTGACACGCACAGAATCGCTATGTAGACCACAAACAGCAGCGGGAATCCCAGTTGACTCCTTGGGCCTGCCTTCCTTCTGAAGAACTGCACAATAAGACGTGCAGAACCGTTAGAGAAATTGACGAGCTGCGAGGATCATGAACAGATCCAGTTTTTTAATAGCCGATGACACTGCATCTATTTACCCTTGCACTCTAAATATTTCGGTAGGGGACTCCCGATTTGATCGAGAAAAACAAGACACCCAAACAGTGAAACTAATGTCAACTGCACCAGCAGAAGTTTCTTCTAGGGTGCACGCGGCAAAACGAAAAGTGTACGCTGAGGCACAAGTTCGCATTGTTATAGAAACGAGCAGGCCGTGGCGGTATGTTCCTGTAAACATGTGTCCGCACGAATATGTATGGATGTAGTATCATAGATGACTTGTTAAGGATTTCTCGAAGCATTGTCCTGAAGACTTCCATTCTGAACAGCAAATCCAGTAAGGGGTTATCATGGTTTTCCGGGATTTTATTACATTTAGAAATGTGTTTTTCGAAAACGGGGCAGATGCCCCCGTGTTCAGCTATGTATTTTCCGTTCAAGGTAAGGCTACTATGAGGCAAGTCGTATAATTTCAGATAAATATGAACTGGGTAAATTTTTATATTTCTATTTGACCTTAAATGATGTCATGATGGCAGCAATACGGCTGAATAGAAATTAAACATAAGTACAAGAACAAATGTTGATACATTACCATGCGAGTCAATCACTTCGGCAGTTCAGACGCTAGCAATATGCATTCAATAATAAACTATGATGCCAATTCTTAACAGTAGATGGTTTATTGCACTTACAAATTCTGCATGATCTTAACAGTAGATGGTTTAAAACAAAATATATAAAAACTAGAATATTTGCCCTTCATGGGCTTCTACCCCTCTTCGTCATCCCCATCGAGGATGACATAGTCCGGCTGCTTCCAGAGGTGCGCCGGTGGTCCGCCTCGCGGTGGGACGACGGCCGGCGGCGTGGGCGGCTGCTCCTGCACATGCTCCTGCGCCTGCTCTGGGACCTCCCAGTCGCCGCCATTGAAAACCCAGCGCTGCCCTAGCAGGCCTTCTGGCAGCGGAGGCACCGGTGGCAGGTCCACGTCCATGGCCTGCCACCATGGTTGTGGTTCCTCCAGGACCGCCGACTGCTGCGCCTGCAGGGCCGCCTCCTGCTCCCGGGCTACGTCGGCGAGGACAATGGCCCAACGCTTGGCCTCGTCCTCAGCCATCTGCTTGCGTGAGGCCTCCTTCGCGGCCTCGAGCTCGGCGTCCTCGGGGTCCACCTCCATCTTCACTTCCTATGGCGGCGCAGACCCAATCCGCAGCGCGCGCGGCACTGGTGGTGCGTCCCGCCGCCGTGTGTGCGGTGGCGGTGACCAACGCCCAGATGGCGGCGTCGGAGCCCGCGTATAGAGGGCCTGCCGCCGCAGGTCGTGCTCGTCGCTGAACCACTCCGCCCAGTTGCTGGACCTCGCCGCATAGGCGGGATCGTTGAGGAGCTCGGCCGGGAGGCGGCGGCGGCGGCGCTCAATCTCCAGATCCCGTGCCCGCTTGTTGGTCGGAATCGGAGGCACCAGGATCCGCTGCGGGTTCAGGTGCCAATGCTCGGGGAGCTTGACATCTGGCCACGGCAGCGGGGTTGCGTGGTCCCAGTACCACTGGCAATCCTTCTTGCGCACGTAGACGCGGTTGCGCACCTCGGCGCCCGGCGGCGCGAGCTCGAAGACGGCGGGGACCGGCTCCGGCTCCAGAGAAGATGGTGGCGTCACGGAGGGAGCGCGGAAGCGCCGGCGGCGGCCAGAGGAGGACCCCGCCTCGCCGTCGTTCTTGGCCTTGCCGAGCCCCGGCCATCGGAGCGGCATCGCGGCGAGCGAGGTGGCTAGGGTTTGCGGCGAGGCTAGGGTTTGGTCGCCGGAGAGGGTGAGTGGGCAGTGGAGTGGGTGGGGGCTGGTCGTCCCTATCCCCTGGCATTAAAAAGGACTGGGCCAGGGGAGGCTGACCGCGCCTTGTCGCTAACAGGTGGGCTCGGGAAGGACACGAGGCGTGGCCGCGCGGATGCGTTTTCAGTCCGCCGCGCGTCCGCGCTGACACATCGGTGGCCCAAATTTGGGCCAAGAATGCGTCGCGGCGGACCGAAAAACGGACCGCGGACCGTTTGCGTCGCCCCGTTGGGCCGTGTTTTTGGCTCCAGCGGACAGGGACGGAGGCGCGCGGACTCGATGCGTCGCCCCGTTGAAGTCATCCTTAGGGAGGGAAAGCTTGCTTTCAGGGAATGAGGGACTTGGTTCACCACATTAGGTACTTCATTCACAATATTCAATGTCTCTTTTGCCATAGGACCCTCAATGGTGGACTTAACATTAGGAATTCCACTGATGACCTGCTCTGCTTCAGGCCGAGTTGCACTGACAAGGACAACTCCCATCTTATTCTCCTCAACATATCTTCTAGTTTCTTTGGCGAACTACAAGAGGATATCAAGCAGATTAAAACTCGGGATGAAATATGCAAACAGTATCATGAACGGAACATGAATTACTGTTTAGTGCAAACTTACAAAAGCAGGAATATTGCTTTCATCGGTTATGCCATCAGGAATAGCCGTGGTTTGCACAAGAAACTTGTCTTTTATTTGCAGATCTGGTGGAGCAGTCTTTTGCGCTTGCATAGTAACTACAATTCAGTTAGCAGCAAAGTTAACAAAACATATACTACATCCGTTCCAATATATAAGACGTTTTAGCTTAAACCTCACATCCTTAAGAGAGGTTTAAGCTAAAAGGCCTAAAACTAACCAAGGAATATGACAAATACAAAAAAATGTTTTATCTCTTCCTGAAAGCAAGCTTATCTCCACCATTGGATCAATACAGGAAGCAATAAAGGAGGACTCAGCTTATCATGAAATAATCACATGAGTGGACAAGAGAATTTGTGAAGAGAAGAAATAGATGTCATTTTTAATGTCGATTTTATCAACTGATTTCACTAAAAGGGGAGCAGACAATTATTTTAGTAAGGTCCACTCATGTCAACTACAAAAAAGAGGACACACTAGAAGCACAAGACTTCATTATAATTTGGCAAATCACAATTATCAGTATTCAGTTTATCACCATCAGCCAGTGAAAGACTACACTCACCTGTAAAAACACAAGTGGCCCTTGGAAGAATAACTCCAATGTTTGGTCGAACACAGTATCTTTTTGGAGAGGTTGTTTTAACCTGGTCAAATGTCGATCAGTAATAGAAATGAAGTATTACCCTATGTTCATTATGTCAAGTAACAAACAAATTCATTGATGATTGTATATGTATGCAACGACTAAGTAAAACAACACAATATATGTCCCATCATATTTGTGCACCGAATGTTACCATTACATTATGAGAAAACGCTCAAGAAGGGAACGTAAACTTGAACTTTAGTTCAAATTGCATACCAACCTTGAATGCAACATATTCATCTGTTTTGTTCACAAGATTGATAGAACATGAACTCTGCTTCTTCACCTCAACTGTCAACAAGAAAAGTAAGATATACTATTAAAAATTATGAAGAGAATGCATTTCGATTGCTATCAAATTTGACAAAATGTGATATGATCGTATGAAAAACTACTTCAAATTTGCAAACCTCCGGAGTAACACAATAAAATTGTATCATACATGCAACATATCAATATGGACAATGTAAGTTCAAATAGAGGATACCAGGTTAGGTTCCAGATGTTCACCACTGTACACGCAGCATATCAACTAGGATAACAAAACTCACAGTCCCAACTCCCAATAGAACACATCAAACTAGGCGTTGCCGTTTCCTTTACGCACCCACAAGTGATTCACCGGATCATTTTGCAGCCGCGTATGGGTTACTGGGTCTCGAATCTCCTGGCGCATAGCGAGAAAGGCTGTCCATGATGCCGGCACCTGGTGATCTACATCTGCAAGAGGACCCTGTCGGTAATATTCTTCAGTGTCGTGCACCGGATCATCCCGTTCGCTCTCAATAATCATGTTGTGCAAGATCACACAACAGTTGATCACCTCCCACATGTTGGCTTTCGACCAAATCAGAGCGGGGTACCGGACAACAACAAATCGAGACTGCAGCGCACCAAATGCCCGCTCGACATCCTTCCTGCAAGCCTCCTGACACTGAGAAAACCAAGCTGCCGCGCTTTCTGGCACAGGGTTGGAGATGGTCCACAGGGTTGGAGATGGTCTTCACAAATGTAGACAACTTGGGATAGATGCCATCTGCAAGGTAGTAGCCCTTTGTGTACTGGTGCACATTGATCTCGTAGTTCACCGGGGGAGCATGGCCTTCAACAAGCTTGCCAAAGACATTCGAGCACTGCAGAACATTGATGTCATTGTGAGATCCTGGCATGCCGAAGAACGCATGCCAAATCCAAAGGTCCTATGTATCCACTGCCTCAAGTACCACACTGCAAGATCCTTTGTGCCCTTTGTACATCCCTGCCAAGAAAATGGACAGTTCTTACACGACCAATGCATGCAGTCGATGCTTCCAAGCATCTCAGGGAAGCCTCTTGCTTCATTCATGGCTAGGATCCGAGCAGTGTCTTCCTGATTGGGTGATCGCAAGTAGGTTGGCCCAAACACTGCAACCACTGCCCGGCAGAACCTGTTCAAGCAATCAATGGTTGTGGACTCGGACATGCGTATATAATCATCCTGCGAATCAGCGGGAGCACCGTATGCAAGCAGTCTCATCGCCACCGTGCACTTCTAAAGTGAGGTGAAGCCCGCGGTGCCGACACAATCCCTCTTGCATTTGAAGTAGGTGTCGAACTCCCGGATGGCATGCATAATGTCGAGGAAGAGCTTCCGTTTCATCCTGAAACGGCGCCGAAACACCGCCGCGTCTTGCACTGGATTGTCGACGAAGTAGTCGGAGTAGAGGATGCAGTAGCCTTCCATCCGCTGCCTCGGCTTGCCCTTGCGGCGACCGGGTGCCGAGCCACCACGCCGCGGCGCCGCCTCAGTTGCGAGTAGGCCGACAAGACAGCAGAGGATGAGCATGTGCTCTTCATCATCAATGGCGGCCTGGGCTTCCTCGTCCAGCATATAGGCGATCAGCTGCTCATCGTCGGAGTCCATGGCTGGGCGGACAAAACGTCGAACACCTCGCGGGCAAGGTGGGCGCAAATCTTCCTGAGACTGTTCCTTGGGCGCCGACGGCGTGGAGGGGTGGGGGTGGTGTCCTTCCTGGGTGTTTGTGTGCGGCGGAGGGGGAGAGGTGGTGCCGGCGGCGAAAATGGCGGCGAGGGGAATGGATAGAGAAGGGACGCGTCCGGTGGGGAAATGCGCTGTCCCGCCGACAACGCTGGCCCACGCGCGTTTTCCCTTCCATCGCCTCCCCCAGGCGAACCCAGTGGGCTGGGTTTGGCCTGAGTGCGCCGGCGCTAATTTCGGCCGAAACGGCACAAGGGCACCTGGGACGACTGGGAGAAAAACGACGCTAAATAGGCCAAACGGCGAAACTGACGATACACGGATACAGTGCGTGGAGCGTTGCGGTGAAGACTGCTGCCATGTCCTCCCGAAAAAGAGAAAAACCAGCCCGCGTGCTGAAAGCAGAGCCGCGTCCACCCTGGACTTGCTCTATGCATGGGTACCGTGGGTATCACATCAGAATAATCAATTGAAACATTTTATTTATACACTTCTATGACGTTTGAGGTGCTCGAGTGAGAAATCAACTAATGGTGTATGTGTCGCTCTAGATGCCAACGACATCTCTCTCCCTGCCTTTCCCTTGAGAGTCTCTCGTGTTCACTGTAGCCCGGCCCGATCCCGGATTTGCTCCAGCGGCGCCGCCGGTCGGAGTGAGGATGGGAGAGGTGCTCGAGGCAGCCGTGTAGATAGTAGTTTTAGGGTTGTTTCTTTTGTAGTTTGGTCCCTTGTGGCGTATGGCGCTATGCCGTCTCTCTCATCTAGGTACCTGGCTGTGTCGCCTCCGAGCGGCGACCTTGGCCTGGAGAAGCTCCTTTCCGGCGCGCTCCCATGGCGGTGGGTGCGGTGGAGGAGGGGATCCGAAGGTATGTGCTTGAATAAGCTCGAAGAACCCTCTTTTCTGGGGGTTGTTAGGTGGCTCTGCTTGTGTTGCGCTGTGGAGTTTAAGCTTCGTCTTTCGGCCGTCCATGGTGGAGAGGGGAAGATGGAGTTTGCTCTGGTAGCTGTGGATTCGAGTGGAGGTGGTGGAAAGTTGGTGGAGATGCTGCGAGTTTCAAGGAAATCATTCTCGGCGACCCTGGTTTGGTTGCCGACCCTGCTGGCCATCTGGTGGCCGCTTGCGACGCCGGTCGGCGTCTTCTTCTACCTCCAGGCCGGTGTGCCGATGCGGAGGCCCTCGAGTTCCAGGCTGGCGACCCTGGTTGGCTTCGATCCAAGTGGTTCCATCCCCGGACGCGAAGCTGATGCCCAAGCTTGGTTCTGCTCCAATGGTGGTGGACTTGATTGCTTTTTGCAATATTTCTATAGGGTCGTTTGTGCGGAAAGGAAGGACTGGGTTTTATTTTCTTTGTTCCTTGAGGTCCTTTATGTAAAATGTAATCCCACCGCTTGTTATCAATGCAGCATCTAGCCCCTTCGGGGCGTTTGTGGTTCAAAAAAAAAGAGTGAGAAATCAACTCCCACCCTTTCATTTTATTGTGATGGGTCGTATGGCAACTACAAAGCTTAAGGTTTAAAATGTACTTGCCTACATTTTAAAATCAGAGAAAACAAAATACATTTGTCCAACTTTTCTTAGAATAAACCTCATCAAACTAGTCGCATACAATGTCAAAATAGTTGTCGTCATAAGTCAACGTCCACATCGCCGTGATTTCCTAAAATGCAAACATATCTTTTTTTAGACGCGCACACACACACCACCACCACCACATGCACACGGTCGCACAAATGCATGCTAAATACTGGTGTCACTGTGTTTATTATTTTTTTAAACGAAGGCAAAAGTTTTGTCTTATTCATTAATTACGCAGAAGGTGTCCGGTTTATTAGCGGAAGAAACCGGGCGAAAACCATACAACGAACACCACGGTGCAAAGCCCACACAACACCTAGAGCCAAGCACAACCCACCACTCCACGACGACCGGCCAGTACTCCACTCTTGCCGGAGAGAAGAATCCGCAGCTGCTATGGGAGGAGCAGATACGGACACTCCGTCATAGATGAAAGTGGCCACCACCGGGAGCCTCGACGACGAACAACACCGAGAGAAACCTTGTCGCCCACACGACACAAAGCGAAATGCCCTCGATGATGCAGAAAACTCGGAGCCGCCGTCCTGACATCCAACTCTCCATCACGCCCTGCGCAAACCACCTGGACCACCTTCCGAGGCCGCCGCCCCGACATGCCACCGCTCGCGCTGCAACGCCGCACGACCTAGCCACCCGCAGTCCGAACTGACTAGGTCAACTACCCGCAGACCACGGCCGCCACACCACAATCCGGGGCCGCTGCCCCGTCTTCCAGTCAACCATCCCCACTAGGATGTATCAACCGAGTCGACAACCCCGCTACCCATGCAGACCGAGGTTGCCACTCAAACCATGCCGAGCTGCTGCCCTTCTTCGTAGGGCCGCTGTCGCATGGCTTCCCGAGGCCGCTGCCTCGGCGCACGATCAAGAATATATGGATCAACCGTGTCACAGTGTTTATTATTGCTAGATTCAATACAAACCCTTATCATGGATGAAAACGCCACCTATCATTGAAAGGATATATTCTGTTTTAGTGGGCGTCAATCTTTATGTTCAATACATGGTGGGTTCAGTGTACAACCACTGTCATAACCATCCAACTACACATTGATTCTAGCAAGTTTTTCTCTTTTCCACTTTCATGCTAGTGAAACATCTCACATGAGACGGTGAAGAGAGGAATCAAATCATTGCACATGTACAAAAGTACAGGCTCGGGGTTGTCTACCTTGCTCGTCACCTACACGTGATCTACAAAGTGGCTAGTTGCCTCTAAATGTGCTTAGTCTATGCTTCTTCTCCACTCCGTTAAATCAAATTAAAAGATGTCATTTTTCTCAAAAGTATACAAAACACTGCCTAAATGTATATTTTCCACTCCGTATAACCTCAATTTCTAAAGCCACTTTACCCCGAATACTATGTGGCGCAAAGGAGGTTATCACACGGTTTAGTTAAGATGACAAATACAATTGCACAAAGTGCATTTCAGGGACAAAATTAACTTTTAAAGCACTTAACCAAAAATGTCTAAAGCCTAGAAACCGCGTGTGAGGCCGTTTGGTTCCACGAAACATCATCGTGGGTTCGGCTAAAACCGTGGAACCGCGTGAGTACCAATAGAAGCAGTAGCTGAAGAATAGGAAACTTTTCCTTTTCCAAAATTCAGAGAAACTCAGGCCAGTCTGGTTTCCCAAAAATGGAACGGAGCAAGGACACTGACGCGTGGGACCCCGTCGACGACGTGTCCTCCTCTTCTCTCTCGACTCCTGTTGGCAGGCTGCCTACAAATATCAACTGTTTCAAGGGGGATTTGCGAAACGAGCTCGTCTCCAAGTCCACTGTTATTCAAACTCGAGGGCAGGTCCAGGCTCCAGAGAGATCAGAGATATGGGGGGCTGCTTCTCCGGGGACGTGCGCGGCGGCAAGGAGGCCGTCGGCGGCGGCGGCGGGACGGGCCGCGGGCAGGCGGCGGCGGCGCAGGGCCAGGGCGGGGCGAATGAGGCCGTCGACCACTTCTTCCAGGGCCACGCGCTCCGCGGCCTCTACACCCCTCTCGAGGTGAGCTCACTCCAGTCCAGTCCACGGGAAAACCCTAGCGCCTCCCACTCGTTGACGCTGTTCGCTCGCGGGTCGCGATCGGAGCGGGTTTTGGAAGGGGGCTGTGGCTCGTCGCCATCGCTTCGTTGTCACAGCCGAACTGGATGTCGCTATTTCGAAAGAAAAAAATGTGCTGCCATTTTTGCCTGACATTGCAATGCCCCGTCCGTGTGAATCGTAGGCGGGCATTGGTTTTGGTTTGGATCCGCCTGTTTGTTCTGCAAGTGCGCATCACTTTGCGCGAATTTTTTATGAGCAATTTTAGGGGTGTTTTACTCTACAGTTGTGTCTGAAGTGGGTCTTCTGAATTGGTGGCGTTCGTCTCTGAATTTGGGTGTCCTGTAAGCCTGAAAATAGTGGTTCATTTATCGGATGGTGGAAGGCTGAACGAGAGGACGCGCAAAAATCCTGCGGTGGATATTGACCCCGCGCGGTATCTAGTTTTACTGTCGATGTAATGTCGTCCAGGCAAAACTGTTGTAATTATTACCGTTTTACTTTCAACTGCTACTCGGGAACCCAACGGCTGAAAACAGAAATTCCCCAACCTATCGAAAACCCTTCGATTTCTCATTGGAATCGCTAAGGGCTTAATGTTTAGGTTTTTTTGGGGGAACCAGTACTATTGCATAAATTTAGGTTCGCGTGCTTTCTTTTCGCTAGTATACATTCACGATGATTGTGCGGTTTTATGTGACTATCCTTACTTTTATGAATTTTCATCAAATTACTTGGTAAATGCATCTCTGTCGGTGTTAACTCAGCTGTGTGGCAAGTAGTATTTTGATGGACTGGTCTTTGGAAACTATAATTAAAGGGTTTTAGTTAAATTTGACGCTGGAGCATTTTTCGGAGGTCTATCAGGCATGGTCAAATATTTTTTGGTTAGAGTGGGTGGTGGACATCAACCTTTTGCTTTAAAAATGGAACAATGTTGGGTAGAGGGTGATCAGCACCAATGTCCATACACTTTAGAGGATAAACTTTCTGTCGTATCCTTCACCAAACAACTAACTAATTTTGTAGTTTGTTAATGATTTAGTCAATCATTTGCAATTAATTAATTGTTGAAACAACATATACTATGTGATTTATGTGCCACCCTATGTATCATGGTCTGTGACAACGTGTAGATGAACTGTGCAGTTTCTTGCTTCCTATTTTAGAGTTGATTTGTTAGAATGTTTATAGTAGTTTTAATGCTTGTACGAAGATAGTCTATGCTTGGAGAGTTGGGGTTCTTCTTTTTCTTCTAGTTTGAAGCTCTGTCTGTTCCAGCTGGTGATACTGTAGAACCAGTTCGATGTGTGTGGCCATTGCATGCTAACATGTTCCCAACTAGCCGATTGTGGATGCCAATGTGTTCTCCTTCACTAACATTTGTCATCTTCTTGCATTGTAGTTATCCTTCTCAGCCTCCAAGTTGAGAAATATGGATGCTCTTTCTAAGGTACAGACTACCATTTAGTTGTTCCAGCATTTCAATATGTATGTATTCCCTTTTCAAGTAGTGCATCTTACTGTACCATAATTTACGAAATGAAATTAAACTCTGTTGGAACTGAAGTAGGTGCCGCTCAATGTTGGTTCTATTTTCTGAAATGGATAAGCTTAACACAGAAAATTGAATGTCATTATGTGTGAACTGATGCAGGCTTGCTCTTCTGTATCCATATGTCATTTGTATTTGTATAACCTCTTATTGTGCAGTATTTACTTCTCCTACAAAAACAAAAAAATGTGCGCCAGCAATGTTTGATGTTTCAAATTAACATAGTTGTGTTATAGAAGGTAAGCACAAAATGAATTTCTAGTTTAGCCCTAAAGTTCTACATAAAGAAGAACAACAGTTTTAGTGGAACAACTACCTGTTGCATACTTGCATGTGAATATTCAGTTTTACTTGATAAAAATATGGCCTACATTTCGAATAGTTGAACCCACCAAACCAGAAAGTGACATTCCTCATTTACACGATAGTGCTCTCTTTTTATTATTATTTCTATATCTGTAAGCGTGCTGTCAAGTTTGATGTTCAGTATGTTGGCTTTGCACGAGCTACACTAAAAAAATGCAAAGTAAGCCTGCTGTCAAGTTTTCATGGTATTAGTAGGTGTATGCGGGCAAATGTGTATGTATTTTCCCAGCATGTATGTGTAACAGAAAATATGGTGCTTTATTCTGTTTGGTTGCTTTTCTTGCGCATGTGTATGTATTCTCCCAGCTATAAGTATAATCTGCTTAATCGGTGCAGAGTGATCCTATGTTGGTGATATACGCCAATAAGGAAGGAAAGCTAGAAGAGATTGGCCGCACCGAAGTGATATTGAATTCACTGGAACCCTTGTGGATCACAAAAGCTATGATAAATTACCAATTTGAGATGGTGCAGCCGCTCGTGTAAGTTTACAAGGATAATAACATATAGTATATCACTTTTAGAAATCTCATGCTTACTGCTACTTTCTTTTGTGCTCATGATAGATTCAGGATATATGACATTGACACGAAGTACCATAATACACCAGTGAAGGTATATTATTTTCGTTTAATTCATGTTTTTTGTTGCACATTCAGTTCAAATACCCATGCTTGAAATCAAGACATAGTTTCTGTTTTTTTCCCACTCTTACTCGTTATTTTTATGGCCACATTTATTGGTGTAAACTCTTTAATCCTTTTCTGCTAATAGAAAATAATAATTTAAAGTAGGTTATATGGTCAGTACAAGACATGGTAGTCATGGTCTCATGGAGGATAAAGGGGCCAATATGTTATTGAACAAAGTGTACTTGCCTAGTAAGTGGTAAAGAAATGCAGTAGACTGTTCTCCTACCAAAAATCCAACATGGAGATGCATATTTTCCCACAAATAGTACACCCTCCTTGACTAATGGATGGAGTAAATGGTGTTAAACACGTAGTAGCCAGATTGCACATTATATTTTATGCACGTTTGGGGACTCATTCTTTCCTCCGCACACAATGGTGGCTGGTATTTGTTTGCTCACTATTTTGCCCCAGCATAATGTAGCATCAGCTCAAAAGATGAAAGATATGCAAATTTTCATAGATATTGTGCACATTTAGTCAATGAGTGTATTTGCTCAAAATAGTCTGGGCGATGAGCTGATGCAGTATTGTCTCAATCGTTTCGTATTGCGAATTTTTTTGTAGCATATCTTTTGTAGGCTGTCTTTTACCTCAGTGACTCACTCAAGACAGCAACAGTTTATCATGCTTAGATTTCTAGTCTGTTACTCCCTCCGTATCAAAATATAAGTCACACTATCAACTTACCACACACATGTATCTAGACATGTTTTAGTACAAGGTTCACATGAATCTTGCACTAAAACATGTCTAGATACATGTGTGTGGTAAGTTGGTAGTGCGACTTATATTTTGAAACGGAGGGAGTACTTTATATGCAACTTTAGAAGCCTTAATTTTGTATCTTATGCAGATGTTGAACTTGGCTCAGCAAGATTTTCTGGGGGAAGCATGCTGCAATTTATCCGAGGTAGTGTAATATCAGTTAGATTATCCAATGCATAATCTAGTTGCAGTATACAATTTCTCTAAATAAGTTCAAATAAAGAAGAGAGACACGAGTGCATCCTCTTGATATTTATTTTGCCCCGATTTGCTCTTTCACAGATTGTCACGAAATTCAACCATAGCCTGACGTTAAACCTCCGAAGTGGCTCTGGACATGCCCTTCTGGGCACAATGACAGTACATGCTGAAGAAACTTCTTCGTCAAGGATGGCAGTTGAGATGATATTCCACTGCCTGAACCTGGATAACATGGATACATTCTCCAAAAGTGTATGGATAACCTTCTTTGTAGTTATATAAGGTGGAACATTAGTTGCAGTTGTTAAATAATGATTTATTTTTTTGTGTGTGTGTAGGATCCCTTCTTGAGAGTATCAAGACTGTCAGAAAGTGATGCTGCTATTCCTATTTGTAAAACAGAAGTGATCATGAACAACTTAAGCCCTGTTTGGAGGCCCATAACACTAACGTCGCAACAATACAGTAGCAAGGCAAGTAGTTTTTCTGGTATACGAATATTTGTGTTGGCATTGCTTAGCACATGTGTAATTGAAGGTTAATCTGATTTTTTTCTAATATGTTACTTTATTTCAGGATAACCCACTGCTAGTTGAATGCTTTGATTTCGATGACAGTGGCAACCATGAGCTTATTGGGTAGGTTGGCTGAGGAAGTATTTCCGCATCGTTTGCCATTAATCCCGAGTTTAATTGTTTTTGTTGCCTGTCTGACAAATAGGGCCCTTCAAACAACTATCACTCAGCTTGAAAATCTATATAATTCAAAGTCTGGGGCATTTTTTTACAGCAACAAGGGACAGAAGAAGGTTAGTTTTCTCTTTTATGATACAGAAAAAAAATATTTTCATCTAACCCCTCTGATGTACCCAATCTGTCTTCAGTTGAAAGGACAGCTGTTCTTGGATAAGTTTCAGGAAAAAGTTCAACATACTTTCTTGGACTACATTTCCAGTGGTTTTGAGCTTAATTTTATGGTGGCTGTTGATTTTACTGGTTAGTGTTGGTTATGAGCTTAAATGACTTGTCTGCAGATCTGTCAATCATTTGTGTTTTATGTCCGCTTATTATTTCATTATGTGTTTCCAGCTTCAAATGGTGATCCTCACGCACCACAGTCGTTGCACTACATTGACCCTTCTGGCAGACCAAACTCGTACCAGCAGGTTAGGAGTTGTCTGACATTCTAAGATATTCCTGAAACTGAAAGCCTTCATACTGAACCATTCAATGTACCAGGCAATACTGGGGGTTAGCGAAGTTCTGCAGTTTTATGACAGTGATAGGCGGTTCCCTGCATGGGGTTTTGGTGCGAAGATACCACAAGGATCTATATCTCACTGTTTCAACTTGAATGCAACTACTAATGACTGTGAGGTGAGTGAGATTCATGCCTGATGAGATACTGTCTGTAGTTTATTTAATTAATTCCTGACAATGTACGCTACCATTGTGAATTATTCCCCTATAAAACTAAGATTGAACTACTAAGCTACAAGCTTTCTTTGTTTCCTCCTTTTGCAGTAGTATATGAACAGACAACTAATGCTTTACATGCGAGAATGTAGTGCTATAAGTCCAGTTGGGTTCAGCTGTTAGCCTCCTGTTTTTGGCTTTACCTAGAAGTGTTTCAGAAATAAGGTTCCTGGACTTGTGAATGTCATGATTACAAAATTGTGATGGTCTTGTCAATTTTGCTGTCCTATCATCTTTTATTGTTACTTCTTAATGATCGTGTTTATAAAAGTGTAAAAATTTGGGACCTTGTTTGTTCAGTGCCATCACTCTTGTAATAGCTACAGATGTCGCCTGTTGTCATGGCAAATACGGAGCAACTATACCGCCATCCATGTTTACTGATTTTTCTGTTCCTATCTCAGGTAGTTGGTGTTGAAGGCATCATGTCTGCCTACACATCTACTCTTTACAGTGTTCGTCTTGCTGGGCCAACCTTGTTTGGGCCCGTGATCAACAAAGCTGCAGAAATTGCCAACCATTCTGTGCAGTATTCAAACAGCAAATACTTTGTCTTGCTCATTATCACGGTATGTAATCGGACATCCTCTTGTCGCCTCTGTTATTAGCTCATAAAGTTGACCCGAGCATTGTTTGCAGGATGGTGTTATCACTGACGAGCAAGAAACAATAGAGGCTATTGTGAGGGCATCAGATTTGCCACTGTCAATTCTCATTGTGGGAGTAGGAAATGCTGATTTCACACAGATGAGGGTAAAGTATTCACTTTCATGTGCGGTCAATAATTCATTTTCGGAATATTTGCTCTAACACAAATTACCACCAATATTTGTCTGACAATTCTCCCTGGCTTTGTCAGATCCTAGATGCAGACTTCGGCAAGCGGCTTGAGAGCTCAACAGGCAGGGTGGCAACGCGCGACATCGTCCAGTTTGTCCCCGTGAGAGAAGTCCAAGGTCAGCATCATCAGTCTCGCTCTGTTACTGGCACACAAAATTGTACAGTACTACTACTCTTGACCTGCAACATCCCCCGAGTTTCACAGCTGACAGCACCTTTAATCAGCAGGTGGGACGGTCACCGTCGTCCAATCTCTGCTGGAGGAGCTGCCCGGGCAGTTCCTGGAGTACATGCGCACCCGGGACATGAAGCCGCTGCCGCCTCCCCAGCACGCCTCGGCGCCGCTGGCTTACCCCGCTCCTCCTCCCCAGCTGTGAAGGAGCTCGCTCCCCACACAAGGCTGGTCTGCGCGCCAGCTAGCAAAATGTAGATTCTGCCGTCTATCTGACTGACTCCCGTGGTTAGGCCTGTCTGGGACCTCGTTTTCGGAAGGGCAACTTTACACTGCTATGATATGCTACCTATGTGAAAATATAATTCCGTGTGCAGTTGAAGTTCGTTTAAAACCCCTGGCTGTCCCAATGTGCTTCATTTTGTCGAGTCATTGTGTACGTTTACTCAAGGTTGTCTCAATGCCAAGGCTTATCTACATCCAGACAAAGCTGTGCTGTTGAGATCCAACGGTCTCGACGTTCTTCCAAGAAGAAAACATACAACTGCCATATAATAAAAGTGGTCGCTTTCTAAAAAAACATATCGTTGGATGAATAGAATAATTAGCGGGCGATGCAAAAGGGAATGTGTTAATCTGGGTGGTGGTTATGAGTTGATGGCCAACCGGTTGATGGCCATCACTGGACGCCAGCCTAGCCTAGCCTGAGCCTCGCGGGCATGCATGTTCGCCCGGAACAATTAGGGTGTGTTTGGTAGCCCGGGTCAGCCCAGCATGTGTTTCTCAGCTAGGCCAAGCTGACCTGATACATGCTGGGTTGAGATTTTGTTGAATGTTTGGTGGCCCGGGTGTGTTCATACGGGATTAAATGAGATGGTGTTTGGTGGCCCGGGTGTGTTGATTGCTGAGACTAATACAAGAGTTAAAATTACAAAAAGGTCCAAACATTTACACAAAAGACCTTGAATGGAAAAAAAAAGCAATCAGGTCCACGGACCACACATCCGAGCTCGCCATGGGGAGAGCAGCTTGCCGGCGGCGGTGCTCGTGGTCTTACAAGGCAGGGGCACAGGGAGGCAGCGCATCCAGGCTCTGGCGACGGCGGGGGGCTCTGGCGGCGACGGGGAGCGCTGACGGCGGTGGGGAGCAAGGACAGCGGTGGGGAGCAAGGACAGCGGTGGGGAGCGCCGGCATCTCGATCTCCTGCTTTGCCCTGCTCTGGCCGCCCGTCCTCCCGCCTTCCCTCCTCCTGCTCCGGTCCGGACTCCGGCTCCCGTCGACGCGGCGCCGCCCGCCTAGCCTGGCCGGCGCTCCTCCAGGCTCCAGCTCTTCCGGGCGGCGCTGGTGCTCCTCCGGTCGGAGCTTGGTGCTCCTCGGGCCGTGCTGGGAGCTAGGAGGTGGCGCGGGGGGCGGCGGTGGTCGTCGTCGTCTGTGCCGGCAGGAGGAGGAGTGCAGGCGGCACCGGCGTCGAGTGAGGCTGCTCCGCACCCCGGGCCGCCCGTCGGCGACGTGTTGTCCTCCGCCACGGCGCGTGGAGGCGGCGGCCCGTTTCCTTCGGACGCGGGGGTGGGGGCGCGGGGGGCGGCGGTGGTCGTCGTCGTCTGTGCCGGCTGGAGGAGGAGAGCAGGCGGCGCCGGCGTGGACTGTGCGACAGGAGGAGGAGAGAGCAGGCGGCGGCGGCGTCGACCGAGGCTGCTCCGCACCCCGGGTTCGGTCCGCTCCTCTCGTCTCGTCTCTGTGTTACGGGGGGCGAGTGAACAGTATTTCGACGGGGTGGCAGCCGAGTCGCGGAATAACAGTGTTCTGCGGGTATGAGCGCAACCTGGGCGAGCAGCAAAGCTCGATTCCCACTTCCCAACCCGGCACTGCCCGGAGGCCTTTTTCGTATGAAGCCAGCACTGCCCACGCGACCCGACCCGGGCTAACAAACAACAAATAAGCAGCTCAGCCAGGTTGCGGTGGGAATGTGTGGGTTCGCCCGACCTACCAAACACACCCTTACCGATCGAGTGGCATGCCCGCCGCGCCGCCCTGTCTGTATCTTCTCGCTCGCTTTGGTCCTTCCTCAACAACTGGAATGCGCTGGAGCGGTTTCCTTCTGCCAGCGCTGGCTGCCGCCACTCGATCGTGTGATTACTGCATTGTCTCTCGCTCGCCGCCGGGTTTAATTAGATTAGAGAGACAGCCTCTGTGGCCAGGATGGATCGTTTCAGACAAACTGTTAGAGGCATCACTGTCTTTCCCTTTTCTCATCACATGCCAAAGCAACCGAATGATCATTCTGATTGCTTATTACACCATGTCCATTTCCTCTTTCCTTTTCTGTTTGAAAGGGATTTTTTTCTTTTCTTTTCCTTTTTGCCCAGGAATTTTTCTTGGAGTATCAGAACAAAACATGGCTGTTTCTATATAAAAATATATTTGATATGAGATTGATTGATTTTGGAGGCCGAGCGCTCGATTTTCAAAAAATTGAATTTACATTTTTGTGTTTCAAAAAATTTCAAACAAAATCATATATGTAGATAAAAATCGAGATACCACGTTGTAAATTTTCAAGGAAGAATTCATATTATTTTAGGCTACACAAAAATGACAAATCTAGCAAAATTTCAAAAAATTCTGAATGTGCATCGATCCAGTTCTATGTATTTTTCTTTTTTGCCCAAGTCAAAATACAACGATTTATTTATTAAAAATTTGCACGGTGGTAGATCTAGATATTATCTACACCTATGAGTTTTTTTAACAAGAAAATGGAGATTTAGTTTTTTTTAACCGAGCAACATGTAGCTCGGCCTCCGTTTCACTTTCCGATATGAGAAATACATTATATATTTGATATAGGGTGGAGAGTTTTGGCTCTCGGGCTCCAGTACTCCCTCCAATGTAAAAAATTCGAAAATCATATTTATGTGTTTCAAAATATTCTAAAAATAAATACAGGCGTAGCCAATAGTATATCACATGAACGTGCAAAATAATAAATTCAAATACTTTGTATTTTTAGCTACAAAAAAAATGTGGATCTACGTATGTATATTTTTAAATCTCTAAGTTTATCAGGTTTTGTTTTTCTGTGTAGCCCATAATATAAAATATTTCCAATTGAAATGTTGCACGTTTATGAGGTACATCATTTACTACATCCTGATATTTATCATAATTTTTGAAACTCGCAAACAAGATTTTCGAAAAATAATAGCGGAGGGAGCACCGAACACTTTCCGATATATTTGCACCACAATCAATTGACCTTTGGTTGGGTAGCCAAAATACATTCATGTGTGGTTACCATTTGTATCGATAAAATCCGGTACCTTGTTTGCAATTTCTCCCTGAATATGTGCATGCGCAGCGGCAGTACCCGTCATGCGCCGTTGCCATTTTTATGAGAAGACGGATTATAACGAGAGAGGGAGAGTGACATGCCAGCTCCCACGTGCGAGGACTGAGAGGGATAGTTTTGATACCTTCGTGGCGTGTCTGTCCTTTTTTTAATGTTAGCAGGATCACTGCTAAATTCAATGAATAGATAGAAGGTTGGTCAAGTTTATGAGGGAAACCGGACCTAAAAACCATACAAGTGATGTCAATCGGCTTACAATGCACAACCATACACGACAACAAGGGCACACCTTGTCTAACATCTGCCAAGATGGCGAGAGGTCGGGACACAGAGCCACAAGACCGCGTCACAACCGAAGCAAACAGCTCGAAGCACAACCCAAACTCCAGGCAAGCACGTGTCAACGTGCAGCCCATCCTTGACGCCGAGAAGAAGAGAGTGGCGAGTGGACAGCAGGATCCGACTGGACCTGAGGAGAGCGTCGTCGAAGAGATGCCGGACTCGTCCATTTCCACGGTTGCCAAACAGTTTCTTTCACTGCCTACCTTCAAGCTAAGCATGCATGGCTCCCAAATTTTCACCAACTAGACGCACGCACGTCAATTCAAAAAATCTACTATAGTGCATTTCGTGAGCCGTCGGATCTGATTGGATGAAAATGTAGGCCCATCTGATATGATCAAAGAAAAATAATTTGAAAAGAGAGAGAAGGAAGAGAGAAAAATGGAAATCAAATCAAATCAAATCAGAGGAAGGAGGAGGGAGCAGAAACACCAGCTTGTCTTCCCTGTCTTGACAGGAAGGAGGAGTACCCATACCATATCCACTGCTCCTCCCTCTCTCCTAATTCACTCCTGCCATTTATTTACTAGCGCTATTAATTGCCCCCGACTCCGTCTCCGTCTCCGTCTCCGCCTCTTCCCTCCACCGTCGCCACCTACGCGCAGGCCACCTCAAATTCCCACGCAAACCCTAAGCCAGCCTGCCAGCTGACTCGCCACCCAGCCACGCGGCGAGGCCCAATGGCGGAGGACGCCGGCGACAGGGAGCAGCAGCCCGCCGCGGCTGTGGCGTCGGGAGCAGCCGCCTGCGGAGGGCAGGACGGAGGGAGCGGCAGGGAGGAGAGCTCCGTCAAGCTCTTCGTCGGCCAGGTGCCCAAGCTCATGACGGAGGCCGAGCTGGCCGCCATGTTCCGCGACGTCGCCATCGTCGACGAGGTCACCGTCATCCGCGACAAGGCCACCAAGGTCTCCCGAGGTCCGGATCCGTATGCTCCACGCCACCGGGCTTCCTTCGTTCCCCCCTCGCAATGCCATTCCGTCTGCTCTCTGTTTTTTTTTCTCTTCCCGTGGGTCGGGATCTGGTTCCGCGGGCGACGACGGAATACGGATGGCCGTTGCTTGGCGCGTTTTCGGTTTTTCGTGTGCTCCCTGCTTGGTGGTGCCAATGCCGCCCAGGAAACTTTAGCTGGCTGAATCCTGTCTGCTCGGGCCGGAAGACTTCGTGGTGCTCTGCTGGGAATTGGGGCTCTTTCGTGGCGATTTGGGCGCAATGTGGTGGGGAATCCAGGCTGTTCACGGGGAATTCTGTTGCGTTGAATTGTTAACTTGTGCGTTGTGGAGAAAAAGTCAAACGTTTGCCGAGGTTTGCTTTAACCAGCGTTTCATTTTGAGGCACTCGGAGAAAAGTCAAACAGCTGGAGCTTCGAGTTGCTTGAGATTCTCTGGTTTTCCGGCCGCTCGAGCTCGGATTTTGTGCCGGATTAGTGTGGTTTTACCAATGTGGTTCAAAATGCTGGAATTTCGTGCTGCTCGTACGCTTTGGGATATTTCTGGGGTTGGATTGGTAATTTTTTTTCTTTGGTGAAGTTTAGCTTTCGTGACACTTGAATTTTGTGTTTCGATCCTGGGATGCGGAATTCAACATATGGTCATTGGTTAACTTTTTAGATGGGCTAGAGGTCGAATTTAAGCTGTTTCATTAAGCTGTCCTTGCTAGTACAGATTCAATATAACCAATAGCTGGACGAAGATAGATGCATCTTCTCTGTACGTGTGCGATAGGCTGGAATTTAGGACCAGCGGAGCTGTAATGTATTTGTTGCTATTTCGGTAGTTTTCAGAATTTCATTGGTCCCATCCCATGAAGGAATTTACTTTTGCGTAGTATTTCCAGGTTCTGCTCTGAATTTGTTGGCTCTCTAATACATTTCATTGTGCTCGGACACTTCCCCTACTATGAAATCGTGATTCAGGATAATGAAATCTGCTGTTACTATTTTGAACTCATTGTACGAGATACTTTCCTATACCATTAGTGTTTCTTTGGTAATGAGTGATTTGAATTGTATTCTCTCTGGAGGAGTCGGATGTGGAAGTCATGAAATGAGATTTCATCGTGCGTGTGCAAATTTAGAATCATGTTCGCTACAAGCTATGATATGACCCTCTGTTTTCATATGAGAATCATCAATAGTTTTGATGTTCCAGTGGATATTGATTTATTTATTTTGTATTTTCTGCTATCTTTTTGCTCAACTATAGTATCCAAATAGCTGCCCTCATGATATTTTAGCTTCATCTTGATATACAGTATACTGGACATTGCAGGCTGCTGTTTCCTGATCTGCCCATCAAGGGAGGAGGCTGACAAGGCAGTGAATGCAT
The DNA here is from genome assembly GCA_947311845.1 of Poa pratensis. Classification (NCBI taxonomy): domain Eukaryota; kingdom Viridiplantae; phylum Streptophyta; class Magnoliopsida; order Poales; family Poaceae; genus Poa; species Poa pratensis. The sequence continues at coordinate 22,732,761 of CAMZMU010000060.1, forward strand.
ATCACAACAAACGCACGCTTCCTGGGGTATGTGGACACTACCATGCTTGCTGCACATGTATCTGCTTGGGTAACTCGGGTATAATTTAACCAACTGCGGGAGCTCTTGAATGTCGGGTATTATTCATGGTGGACGAATCAGGACTTCAGGAGTAAATACATGTATATGTCAATCTAGTTAGGGTTAAGTTTTATCAAAAAAAAGTTAGGGTTAAGTGAATAATTAGTGGGAGATTCTAGGAAATTAGCTCATTATTGTTGATCCTTAAGTTATCGTGTGACCATGTTACGACCTTCGTCGCTATCTTTGCATGCAAGTAAGATAGCCATTTTGAGGTTGCTATTTAGCCGAAATGATCCTGCAGTAGCAGTACGGACTATAATGTAGAAGAATGATTTCTGATTTACGTTACAAATATGGTTAACTGGTGAATTTGTTAGCAAGATTGTCCATACCCATGCTGAATCAATTGATGGATTGTTACGTACCTGGATTGTTATAGTTAATGTAACATATCACTTTTTGGCACTTTTTTGTTTGGTCTTGTGGAAAATAGTTGGTCCAGTTGTGTCCTTAATTCTTATCTGGTTGAGGTGAACTGCGTTGATGTCTATGTGGAATGTATATCGTCATCCATTATGCTAGACGTAGGGACAGTACAGTGTTGCAAACAAAACTTTGTTCAAATATTCTATGAAACGCTTCTGTTAGTACTATAAATTCTTTGCTCCAAATGGCACTACCGGCCCCTCTAGTACCAGCTGTGGCGCTGTTGAACCCCACTGCTTGAAACTGTAGTCCCTACCACTCATAATGAGTACCCAGGCCCTTCCATCCAATTTTACATCCCTTCTGCTGGAAGTCTGACACAGGTTAGAATCTGACATCAACCCTACAACTCTCATTTGTTACTGTGCTTGGCTAGTACCAACGGGTATTTGTCTATCAGACCTCTCTTGTAGAATTGATATGCGCAGTTTTTGGGTAAATTCAGAGAGTAGGTGCCTTAGCTTAGATAAGAATGATGCACCATTGGGCGAAATTTTGATTTTTTAGATTTTTTTTAATAAATCAGACTTTTTAAATCATGTTAGCTGGTAATAACAGCAGTCCAATGGCTACTACTCGTATTAGATATTTTGGTGATCACGGGATTTGTTTTTTCAAGATGATCTTTGTATATTTCCTAAACACCAATACGAATTTGCAGGCATGATGTTACCTCTCTCTGACTATCCCTAACATTTTCCACATTTTTTCTTTTTGAAACAAGGCCCCAAGTCCACTACAAGTAAAATATGCCGATGGAGAGCTGGAAAGGCTGGGTATGAGGCTTTTTAAAATTAGTTCTTTCACAAGGAGACTTGTGTATCAATTATTGGTTGATTTTTTTTTTGTTACTCATTCTACTGACATGTACACATTGTTACTTCCAGAGCACAAACTTTTCGTTGGAATGCTCCCCAAAAATGTAACAGATGCTGAAATGACTGATTTATTTACACAATATGGAAATATCAAGGATTTGCAGATTTTGAGGGGTTCACAACAGACGAGCAAAGGTAAAAATTTCTTGTGGAAACAGTTACCCCTTTATGACTTGAAAAAATATTTACTTCCTCCGTTTTTAAATGTAAGATGGTTTAGGTGTTTCACATGCTGTGTAGATGCATACTAAAATGAGTGAACCTACACACTAAAACGTGTCTAGATACATTTGTATACATTTGAATGTTGGACAAAGTCTAAAACATCTTGTATTTAAAAACGGAGGGAGTACTTCTTTCTAGACTTGTTTGTGCATTTAGTTGCTTACCAACTGTGGATGTTGCAGCCGGCTGTGCCTTTCTGAAGTATGAAACAAAAGAGCAAGCTGTGGCAGCTATCGAAGCTCTAAACGGGAAGCACAAAATAGAGGTTTGTGAAAATTAAGTTTTCTGAAAGATTCCATCTCTCTTTACATTAGGGGACAGCGGGAGTACATCTGTACATCCGGATCAAATTAACCATAGATGAGCGCAGAAATTGCTTCGTCCACATGCGTGTTGGATTTTGTTGTCCTGTAAGAGCTGAATATTTGTGGCACCCTGACCTGACTGTTATACAGTGATGCTGTGTGTCACCGGTTAAGCGATATCACCGGAGGTTACGGGTTTACCAATCCCCGGCCAAAACCTTTGGCAGGCGTTGCTGGGCACACCTCTCCCAACAACACAACACCCCGATCGATGCCTTAACACGGGCACAACTATCAAAGCATAATAGTAAGATCAAGACTTGTGGAACAACTGGCACATCACAGACTCTACGACACAAAAATATATATAATTCAACTCTTATACAGAGAAAGATAGCAAAAGACAACCAGAGGTCACTGACCCAACATTACAACAAGCGGAAGCAAATTAGGTTGTTCTAAACAACAAGATCCAACATATGGCCTAAGAGGCCTACAGATAAACATCACAACGCCAGCTGCTCCAGGATGTCCCAAGCTGCCACCTGGGAACCCCAGACTACTCGTCGATGTCCACAAAGAACCCACCTTCGAGGTCGGTGAAGTCCTCCTCTGAAACAAAAGCAAAGACGTGAGTTCGACGAACTCGCAAGATTAAGAGCTAATATATGCTCGATGATTGGTTTTCAAGGTTTTATGGCTCTTTTGCATAAAGCTGATTTTATTTATGAAAAACATAACTCAAAGGCATCGACTATTCAGAGTATTTTCAAAAGAGGTAAGAAGTACTCTTTCTTTCGTCACCTTCCATCATCAACCACTGTACCTGTTTATCAAAGGCACCTCCCCGAATCACCCTCGAGGAAGCTCACCTTACAATCTTGAAGTGGTACCTCTAGTACCCAGTTTTTAGTCATTCCGTTAAAGTTATTCTATGATCTTATCGTCCTTTCCCAAGTTGTCCTTAACCGTGGACACGGCTTTTCGAAAAGATTTAACCCTGCAGGGGTGTACAATGTTTACCACGCGTACCGCCCGGCCCATTACCTGCGCATTAGCTCTCTTCCATGGAGAGCCGGCTGGGTGGGAACGGTGTCGACTTCTCCCTCGTTAAGGACTTTCCAGGATCATCAGTGGCGGTAGGACTGCCAGGATCACCACACCCCGCCCCACAGCCACTCATTTTCCTAACACCACCATCCTCATCCCTGTTCATACCACCATCATCACGCACGCGCAAATGGAAGCCCGAACTAGAGGACCCTGGCTAGCCCCGCTCGAGTTATTTAGTCTATGAGGGTTCCTGCACTGCGAATGCATAGGCCTCACGCATGGTTGCACGCTCAGTCTTGGTTCGGGAGGTAAAGAACTCGCACCTAGGCGGCGAGAACGAGACAAAGCACCACAACCACAGTGGCCTCTCATCCCCACCTTTAAGCATTTAATATCCATCACCACAATTTTCCACCACCATCTCATATCTCAACACCTGCTTCCGACATCACATATTCATCGGACGAGCAACAGTTTAACTAAGCATGGCTAAGCATCATATTGCATAGTTATATACCTCAGGCCGACAATACAAACCTATGGATAATAGGAGGGAACAGGTATTGGCAACGGAATCATAATGCAACTATAGGATACTCTAATCCAACAAAATTGACATTTGGAACCGCATGCAATATTATAGTGGAGAAAATATTTGCGGAAATTAGGATATACATGCTCAGAGGGGGGGTTACGCTTGCCTTGATCCGGGTGCTGGTAGTACGGATCGTCAGGGTACTGCGGTGGAACCCCGACTGCAGGATCTAACGAAGCACAACACACGGGAAAAACAATCAATCACCACACATGTTTCACAATGCAATGCGCAAACACATGATGACATGCCAATTTTACATGCACGGTACTTATTAACAGCATTCGAGCAAATTAAATGGGGTGCAAGAATATTTGCGTCAACCGGAGAGGAAGACGCCCCATATTTATCTTAATGACATTGTTACAATTAGGAGTACAGCGTTATGCATGTGAGCAAATATGCATGATGATGATGAATCGAGATAGCTATCGTTATTCCGAGCGTTTCGGTACCTCGCTCGCAATTTTCGGTTGCACCGGTAAAAAGTTATTACATTTATCGATCGTTTAAATATGTGCTTTTAACAATTTATAAACGACGATAATAGGAATTGATTCCTCGAACTCGAGAGAGAGGGAGGGATCGTGTGATTCGAAGAGGTTCGATGTCCGGAGTTGCGCGAGAGAGGGGTGCGGGAATCGCAGGCGAGAGGGGTCGACAAATTAATCCGCCAGGGAAAAGTAAAAGTTTGCTGTTTTTCTGTTTGGGCCGGAGTCTCTGGTCTGAGTGGGCTCATGGGCCGGAGTCTCCGGTGCAGCAAATTTCAGCCCAAAACGGCAGCTTCTGTATCGGGTCCGGAGTGAGCCCAGAGTTGGGCCGGAGTCTCCGGTCGAAGAAAAAAAAAAGAAAACGACCCGTACGTGCACGCAACGGGAACGGCGAACGGCGACGTTGCGACGGCCACAGCGAGGCTACGACGACCCAGGGCGAGAGGGGGAGGGAAAAGGGCACGGGGTGGTTGGCGTGCTCACCAGGAGCTGGTGCACGTGCTCGGCGACGACGGGGACGGACGGGGGCGGCGGGATTCGCCCGCGGTGACGGCGACGGTGGCGGAGGGAAACGAGGACGGCGGCGGCAATGTGCAGTCTCCCCGGTCGATTCCTGCGGTGAAGAGGAGCAGCACGGCGAGGCGGAGCTAGTGGTGGTGCGGGATTCGCTCGGGAGCTCCTCACTTAGCGGCGGCGAGCTCGGCAGGGGCGGCGGCCATGGCGGCCCGCGTGCGGAGAGAAAATGGGGAGGGAAACGGGGATGGATAGGGTAGGCAGGGGCTCGGGGTCTCTCTCCCTCGCGGTTAGGGCACAGCAGGAGGGCCCCGGCGGCAAGCAGCGAGGCAGGGAGCGGGTGCGGTGCGAGCTCTGCTCGCACGGTCGCTACAGCGACGGAGAAGACGACCGTTTTACAAATGGGTCCCTGGGAACTTTGAATTCATCACGGACAGATCCCCGGGCTTTTACAATTAGGTCCTTTTCTGCACAAAATTGGACAGCAACTTCCCGGATTTTATTGGGGTATCCAAACACATCTGAAAAATCTGAGAAAAATTGGGGAGCCTCCCCATGTCATGTAGTTGCTCCACAAAATTTGGTTTGTCCAAATAAAAAGTTTTGCAACATTTTTGTTCATAGGTTAGGAAATGGGCATTTTGCCCAATTTGAAAATGTTGCTCCTAATTGAGATCCATCAAGTCCAAAACATTACTACTCTTGGAACATCCTTGACAATATAAGATGACAAGGATTTGTATTTGCAAACTTGAGTGCCCATATTGTGTGGAAGTTTAGTTAGAGCACTTGGTGCATTTTGTTTAAGGTGGTGCCCAACCTCCACAATTTCCTAGCAACTACATGATGCATGTATGCCATGATGCAAAAAGTGAAAATTTTATACAGGTTTTCAGGTTTCACACGTTGGGCTGTTACAACATTCTAGATGTTTATGAGCAATGAGAACCGGGTTACGTATATGAACTATCCAGTTTATTTGCTGCACTTCAAGTAAAAAGAAAAATCATAATTATAGTTATGTACCTTTCTTCTGCAACTTCATGAAACGCATAAACCCTGACGTCTCCTTGATCTTTTTGTTAGGGTTCAAGTGTACCTTTGGTTGTAAAATGGGCTGACACAGAAAAAGAAAGGCAAGCTCGAAAAGCGCAGAAGGTCAATTTCAGCCATCTAATCTGTCGGCAAATGCCATGCAACAGAGTTCATTATTTGGTGCTTTACAGATGGGATATGCGCCTCAGTATAATGGATTTGGCTACCAGGTGAATTCTAATATTAAAATCTTGAGCTTATTGTGCCCATAGAATAGAAACAACCAAACTTTCTTCTGAACTGCTGCAGTTTCAATGTGCCTATATGTTTTTATAGTTGTTTAACATTTACTGTCACAAACAACCAAACAGAAAATGCCATTGTCGTGCGTAACAGCTAATAGCATTCTTCTGAACTGCTGCAGTTTCAATGTGCTAGCAGTGTTAAGTAAAGACCAAAATAAGTTGGAATCAGTAACATGTTAATGATGTGCCGATATTTCTTCTAGTTAAAAAAGATGACTTATGACCTTCGATTAGTGCCCCTGAATATGATACTTCCTGTGTTGTGGTATATAATTCTCAGTTTGTTGATCTGTGCAGCCACAAGGAACCTATGGACTTATGCAATACCCTTTATCTCCTATGCAAAATCAAGCACCCTTCCACAATACGGCTCAGCCTGTCAATCAAGGAAGCTCAATGTGTGGCGTCAATTCTGAACTTTCCCCAAACTCAGTTCCTAGGCCATTCAATTCAATGCAGCTGGGCAGCCCTTATCCACCTTCGCCTGGTATGCACTATCCTGGATCATATCCTGGTGGTGCCATCAATAGTCGTCCTTACATGAATTCTCATAACTCGGTTAAAGTTCCAAATGCAAATGCTACATCTCCCACATCTTCAAGTACCAGCAGCAACCCTGGTCCTCAGATAGAGGGTTTGTCTCCTTTAGTACTTACGGAAATAGTTAATTTCATTTGTCATTTCCTCTTAAGTATGTTTTACATATATGTGCATCATGTTTGCAGGTCCTCCTGGAGCCAACTTATTTATTTATCACATCCCACAAGAATTTGGCGACCAAGATCTAGCTAGTGCATTTCAGAATTTTGGTAGAGTATTGAGTGCCAAAGTTTTTGTTGACAAAGCAACTGGTGCTAGTAAATGCTTCGGTAACTAACTCCTCCTGGCTGGGATTCGTAGAATTGTCATCATACCAGCATGCTTTTTGTTAATCTATTCCTGGCTGGATGCAGGTTTTGTAAGCTATGATTCTCCTGCTTCTGCACATACGGCCATAGGTATGATGAATGGATTCCAATTAGGTGGTAAAAAGCTGAAAGTACAACTCAAGAGAGACAACAGCAAGCACAATAAACTTTATTGACTGCACAATTGATACCCTCGTATGCCCACGCGATCAGGAAAATCGGTACATATGTGTCGCGCAATTGATCGTTCCATTGTTTCTTCTGGCCTCCACCAGTGGGGGCTTGTGTATCTTCGTTCAATTCACATTCTTGAAAATTGCCAAATTGTGTATTTCGTTGCAGCATAGTTGTAGCATCTGTACCATCAGACCAACTGTACATCAGACATTGATTCATTCAATTGCTCTCTTTCTCTACTCATTTGAGTCATGGATCACTCCTTGCAGAATAACGTTCATTTTTCTTTACATCTTCTACACATAATTTTTTTCCTAATAGGCTTAGATATGGATCTTCTTTTTGTGTGACTGACCTGCACCCAATCACTAAGGTTTTTGTCTTTGTATGCTTGAATGGTTTCGTGAAGTATCGTGATATTAACCCGGATCTAAGAAAGGAAAGACATCAGATTGCAGTGTGTAGAGAGCAAAATGCAATGACCGCAACTTGCGGTGCAAAATGCAATGGGTGGAGAGAAGATATGCTCAGCAATTGTACTCGATAATTTACACCTCTCTTCTATGTCATTTTAATGGTTGCTTCCCAGATCCTCTTCTATGTTCGTAGTTCTTTTGATCAAGGTATCTTGACGTTTTTACTACAACCTAGCCTGAACAGTCGATTTACCGAATGACCTGAGTGACCAACTCACTCACCATATCTGCTCCATCGACAGTTCCACAAAGCTGATGTTTTACTGCCTCCTGCTTCGTGGAAATCAAGTTCACATTCAAGTCGTATTAGCAGTCACGTTAAAAAAAGATCATTTCAGACACCAATTTCCTAGATGCTGAGCAAATTCTGAAAGCATTTTCTCACGAATCCCAGCGAAAATGTCTTGCATCCCCCCAGTTTATAACAACCCTCAGGATGATCTTGGAGGACCACAAAATCAAGGCACAATGTGCACTGGGTTTACCATTTGAAAGAAGCAGGAGCAAACTGGCAGAGATACCGAACATTATCAGTCAATGCAAAATTTGAATCCATGGGAACTGGAACTGGACACAACTCATATACACTGATATCAAACAGTATAAGCGGCTATACCGGATTCCATCATCTTTTCAGCACCACTACTGCACAGCAAAACTGGGCAAAACATGCACAACAGCACGAAGGGCCTGCCGCTTCTGGCTTTGACCACTTTACACAAAGATGCCCATTTGCCTTTATACCCAGACACCACTATTTACATGCTCTAGCACCTAGGTGCGCTGTTTTTTCGCGCCTAATGCGACCGTTTAAAAACAGCATGGTAGATCTTGGAGACAGACCGGTGTTTTATTGCGCCTAATGCGGCCATCTCAAAGCAGCATGGTAGCTCTTGGAGACAGACCGGTGCCCAAGGGAGACACTCTGTCATGGTAAACCCGCCAGCAAAAACAACAGGAACGCAAGGGCCCATTGACAAGAATGCCTTCGGGTGGCAAATGCTGTAATAACAAAACAGTGGGGATGATAAGTAGCAAGAGATGATATGCTAATTTACATGATAAATAGGAAACAGGATAAATAATTGAATAATTTACATATGACAACACAGATAACAGGGTGAAACAGTTGCCTAGCACAGAAAACCTTTAAAAAGAGAAAAGTGATAATATTAATCAAGTATTTGCGTAAGAATTTCTAATGACGTGCATTAAGTCACTAACTAGTTTCATTAGTATTACTGACATAGAATAGCATCACACTTCACCACATCATTTAACAAATCGCTCAAATTGCAGGCATAAGTGATTGCTGAAGTCTGCATAAAATAGAGCTAAAACTGCTGTTCTATCAAATAATCTACCAAGCAATAATTGGCAGTTGTCGAAATGTGAAAAGAGAGACAAGACTCACATGCGCTAGGAGCAGGGGCCACAGCTTGCACTTGAGCAGGATGATGTGTGTGAGCGAGGGATATTGCATGCAGCGGGGTCTTCGCAGATGCTGGAGATGGAGCAGGGGAGCTATGGTGCCTATTAGGATTATTTATAGAGTGGCGACCAGAAGGTGATGGATTAATAGATGATGGTGACACTGCATGAGGCATGGAGGGAGGTAAAGCATAATGATGATTGTTAGCTACTGGCTCAGCCACTGGAGCCATATGAGCTTTATTTTTTGGCTTATTGGTGTATCTATACGAATAACCAGATGGGGGTGGAGATCTATATTTGGACCGTTCCACAGGAGAATGTACAGGTGCAGGAGATGGAGACAAATGCTTCTTTACTTCATGACGGTGATGGCTATGGTGGTGGTGGTGATGATGATGATGGTGGCGGCGGTGACGGCGATGATCTTGATGAGTCATGGGTGCTGGACTAGGTGCATCACCACTGCTGTTCAAAGAATGCCTTAGAATCGAAGAAAGGCTTATCTGCTTTACTTTGCCAAATACAGTATGGTTTAGTCCCAAGTTTCCTGACGATGAATTAGCAATTGTTTGTGCCAACTGCTTCATTCTTGGAATGGAGGGCTGGTGATTTCCAACTTCAAGAATAATGGAGGTACGGACAATTGTTGGAGGAGCAACCGTAGAACCTTGCAAATTTGTCAATTTGAAATAGAGGTTCTGCAAAGCACAGGAACAGAAAATCAACCGAAAAACAAAAACAAGATACAACAATTCGCTTCACATATTATGACCCTTCCCATCCAAAATTCTGCAATGTTCAACAAAATAAGAGTCTTATTTCAGAACGGAGGGAGTACTAGTTACCGGTGTGCTATATATATATTGCATAGAAATATGTTTTTTTTTATTTTTAATGTTTAACTCTGCAAAAATACAAAATAGGATAAGATCTCATATGTGTTTCTTGCATGTTCTCCCATACTCATATACAAAAAATGCAATATTTCTGGTGTAGCTTATCTCTCACAGAGAAGATACTCAGAATACGTGAAGTTTAGGCACATGAGTATACAAAGAATTTTATGTGGGCCTGTACATTGTTGTTCTGCTTGGGCATGCAAATCCAAGCTCAGGTATCCAACCCAAACAAGTAACAAGAAGCAAGCATCTAACCTCTCAGATTTGCTCCAACAACAATTTGGTAATGAGAAGTGTGTAAAACCAAACTAACATGGCATGATAGTCCTGATCAGAATAAACACTATTAAAATAAAATTGAATAGAGGCAAGCACCAACCTCATAGGGATTGAGAAGTAGCCCTGTCTTCATCTGGTCTTTTAAATCGTTTGTTTTATCTTGTACCTTGTAGATTGGGAAATTCAGAGTGAAGTTGAACGATGCATAAGGCTTCTGCGCAAGAAAAGCAGCTTGTGGAGGGATAATGGTTATTCCTCCAGGGAACTTAAGCAACTCAAAGAACGATGAGTTTCCGAACAGCGACTCTGTCAAATGGAGTGTTGACTGTTCTACAACTAAGGACATGAAATAAGACCTAAGAATGCTCAAAGATGTTGATGATATAGTTGAGTAATTTGGAAAAGGCACAACGCTGAAGATGACATTTGTCCAATTTGATGCACCTAATGGTCGTAGAAAATTTACAGCAACCTGTACAGTCATTAGGATTTAGGTATCAGGAGGATAGATCGTGGGGCTAACTGTACATGACAAGAAGCATAAAAATTAAGATGCAGAATTTGTGCCTTACAGTAGAGTTAGGGATGCCAATTTCCTCATAGATGTCAAATTCAAGCTTAGGTATACTTTCATTCAACTCAGAAACTGTCTTTTGTAGCATAAAGCTTGCCACTATATCAGCTGCAAAAAGAGTAGTACTTCAATAGTCAATATTCTCAGTAATGTCATAGTGGAATCTTTATTTCAAGTTCTCAATAGATAAAACTATACCATACGACTTTCCAAAATGAGGATAACATTGACTGCATTACCTAAACTGAGACGGACATGACTGTTATTATTATTAAAGGTCATATTTGTACTTCATGTTCAACGCATTTTTGCTCCTAACAAATCATGTGGATGCACATGTAGAGGGACCGTGTGCATTATCATTTTTCCATCTCTGTGAGATCAAAGCTACTTACACAGGTTTGACACAACATCCAGTATCACAACTAAGATCTTGCTATCAGTTGCCTGACCTAGGTGTTGGGTTTGATGATAATAAACAACCATAACATCCTTGTGCAGATGAGTTTATATATAGATATTGATGAAACTGATAATACTCTTTCTTGCATATAACGCCCCAATTCTTTTAATGATTCAATCTATTTCTCCTGATTCCCTGAAATATTATAGCTCACTGTAGAAAAATTGTGCATGTGCTGAACTAGTGAACTCGCACTTCCATGCATCAATCACATTCCCCTCAAAGGTTCTCTTTGTTAAAATCTGCAACTGCTGAAAACTATAGCTCCAGGAGTTGAGATAATCACTTCCCTCAGTTCAACACACCTAACACCATTTAAAATATGAAGAAAAAGTAGTTCTCCTCATCAACTTCTAATGTCACCATTTTATAAAGTTCTGACTGCTATCGCAGCATCTTTTGTCGGGGGATGGAAACAACTAACATCACTATTTTACAATTCATGCTTATTCCATGGAAGCCTTTTTTGTTGGAGCCTTCTAATATAACCATTATATAAGCATCGACTCTTCTACTGCGGCAGCTTTTGTTGGGACTCATGACATATAACCATTTAAAGTGTTGTCTTTTCAAATAGGTGTTTCCTTATCTATCTCGGCACTTTTTGTGGGACTCGGGACCTTCCAACAAGGCGTTTCGAGAAAGCATTGACGTTTTCACGGCAAATTTTGTCAAGATCTAGCAAGTCTAACGTTATATCCATGAAGCTTTGCCTTCTCTTTCATGGAAAATTTTGTCGGGATGTTATCTCACCAACATATGAACCATTGATGTTTCTTCCACCGAAAATTGCGTCAGCATGTCATAACGATAAATATAACTGCAATAAAATCTTGCCTTTTCTATGCAAAGCTTTTGGTCATGTTCTCCTAACGTGACCTTCCAATAAATTTAACTCAGGAACTAACATCTGTAAAACAATATTTTCATGAACAACAAAGACTACAGAAAGCCAACAAGCTCCATTTTTGGAGTTCTCTTGTGACCAGCTGGAACAGATATCAATACACAAATCTTCAATACACAAATGCTCCTATGACGGACCAAGAAATTGACTCTTTTTTTCTCCACCAGAGTTCTAAAGACAATCCAACAACAGAACACACCATAACTCAATGTTTTACCCTCTAGTTGTAAATGCACATATTAGTGGTACGTTGAGCTCCACTAGTCCACTGTACAGAAGGAAAGACAATTACAGCCCAGCACTAACAACTGAACTAGTGCACCCCTGCGACATTATGTTATGTCCAAATAGGCAAACAACTGACTGAACTCGATGTGGCACATCAGCAGCCACCCAGGGAAAAAATATTTGCTGAATCGACACAAACAAAGGTTTTGCCTGTTTGGTCGACATTTCTTATCATGTACACCAGTGAGAACGTCTCCTAAATAACTGCGCTGCATCGTGTGTGTCCGAATTGAGGCAGGCAGAAGCTAATAAAAACATGTCTTGATGAAAAAACAGACATATGGCAGAGCTTAATAAGTGAAAAGAATGGCTCGGAATTGCTCTAAATGGAAACATAACAAAAAAAACACTGAGAAATACGAGTAATTTGGTCCATGCGTACTCCCAGAGGCGCAAACTTCGCTTGAATCACTCGCGAATCTCAAACGTAGTCGCTGCTTAAGTCACTACTCGTAGCGTCCACACCACGAGACCAGATTTAAGAACTAAACAATTTTAAAAACTGAAGGGGGCCGAGATCTCGCAATGCGAGCTGACCTGCGAGCGCGTCTTCCGGGGGATCCGGTGGCCCCGCGCGGCGGCTGCGCCCGGCGAAGGGCGGAAGCCAGAACATGGCCGAGAGCATGACGGCGGCGCCGAGCAGGAGCGCGGCCACGCATTGCAGCCGCACGGACCTGCGGCATCCGCTGCACCTTCTTCCTCCTCCTCCCTCCGCCGCCGCCGCCGGTGCCCCAGGCGGCTGCTCCTGCTGCTCCCCAGCCTCCTTCCCCATGGCGCGCGCGGGCCCTCACGCATCACCGCCCGCCACCATTGCCGCTGCAGGGAGCAGGGGTGACGACGGGACCCCACGCGAGGCTGGCCAGCTAGGGTTTGGGCTTGTGTCGTCGCCGCGTATACACAGCAGCAGTGCGGCGCGCACGGGTGAGGAGTGAGGTGGAGTGGAAATGGTGGGGGAGACTTGCTGCGCACAGCGTGCGTGCTAGGACAACGGGGTGATGGCCGCTGCATTTATTGTCAGGTTTGCTGAGCACATAAATAGTTTAAGCTCGTATAATTATTATCTATGAAAAATCCTTCTGCAGCACGAACAATATGTAGTCTAGATATCGTCTCGAATAAATATACTACAGTACTAGTATCTAAATAGATCTTTGGTAGATCTTTCTCATCATAATTCTCCCACCACTAGCTACATAGACTGGCCAGCGCGTGGCGCTTGTGTCATGCCAACGATAGCGGTGCTCACACTTAGATCAAAGGATAAGAGCATCTCTAGGAGATCATTTAGAAGAGAAACCGTAAAATTGGTACTACTCCGTATAAGTTACCCCACAAAGAGTATGAGATATAGAATTACCGTGGCGTAACAGAAACTCAAAGTAGGGAAAACGGTTTGTGCCGAATTTCCAAGGATGGTCATCACTAGTTCATTGTAAACAGCATAAACATTCACCACATGTAGGAGAAGAAACGCCCAGCTTCACCCTCCCCTCGCGTCGCCCCCCTAGGCGACGCCAGGGGCACAACCCCGCTGCCACAAGTCCTCCCCCGTCTAGGCCCCCTTGGCCGCTGCCGCCGCCGGCTTCCTCCGCGGTGGTGGCGGTCGGCCCCCGCTGCCAAAGGCAGTCGGGGGTCTCCCATGTTCGAGCTGGTGGAGGCTGGCCCGGGGGGGCGTCGTCGGCCGGGTCTGGGAATGCCGGGTCGGCGGATCCAGGGAAGGTGCTCTGGTGCTTGGCCTCCGGCGGTGGTGCCGCGTGGAGGGCGCCGTCGGCGAGGCTCTCGACGGCTTGGAGCTCGCGCGCAGGATCTCAGGCCCGTCGGGGCCGATCTGAGCCTGGCGGGCCCGTGAGGGCGGCGTGCTGGCTCCGGGCGGGGGCAGGTTGGTGCGGCGGTGGTTCGGCGTGGCTGGCAGGGTTGCGGCTTGCGGGCTGCTCGGTGGTGTTGGTGAGGCTGCAGCGGCGGGGACGGCTACGTCTGGGCGAGGTCAGAGAAGGTTTGGAAGGCTCTGTGCGATGGTTGCGCCACCGTCGCGCATGAGTGTTTGGATCAGTGGGTGTGCAGGCCGGCGGTGCCACGGGTCTCCCCGCCTTGGCCCGGCTGCGTGGGGCTGGAGAGTCTCGAGTGCTTCGGGCGAAAGCCTGACGACGCGACATCCGTGGACGCCGTTTTCCCTCTTGGGGGTCGTCTTGGAGCTCCTCGATTCTCCTCAGTCTTGGACCTCCTCTTCGGGTGAAGACCTGGACCTTGTTTGTGCAGGGTCGGACGACGGCGTCGATCTTCGTCGCCTCCCCTCTTGAGGGCGTCGTCTTGAAGATGATGGTTCCTGTGTGCGCGCTCGTGGGCTGGGCTCACACAACATCGTGGTTGGCAGCGGCTGACGATGTATTGGGTGCTATGGTGGCGTTGCGAGCTGTGTGGCAACGATGACGGTGGCGAGCGGAGCCGAGTCGCGGCATGTCCTTCATCACCGACAGTCCGTGTTGTGTCCCGCTGTGAAGTTGTGAAGTCGGAGCTGCGTGTCTCGGGGCGGGCAGGCTGGCAACGATGCCACTTTTTCTGCAGTGACCTCGCGGATTCCGCGGGTGCAAGGTGTGCATCTTTCTCCGATGAAGCTCTTCGTCGAAGTCGGAGCTGCCAGTTCCTCAACGCTTTGGGTCGATTGTTTGGCATAGGCCGACATGGTTTTTTGCGTCGGCTGCGGCGAGGACTTCGTCGGTGGTCGCCAAAGGTGAAGTCGGAATCGCTTGCTCGGGGAGGAGTGACGACGATGATGCTCGATGACGACCTTGATGCTGTTTTTCTCCTCGGCGGCGTGTGTGTTCCATGTGGGTAGCCAGGTCGGCCGGGTCTGCCCAATGTGGTGTTCCATGACTACATTGGTGCACTTGTAACGGTTTTCGGCCGGTTCCCCGCTAATGAACCGGTCAATTCCCTCCTACTTTTTTAATAAAATGAGGCAATGTTGCCCTTTTTTCAAAAAAAAAACAGCATAAACATAGGGAATAACTACATATTTTGTACTAGGCTTTTACTAAAACCCTAACATAATACTCCCTCCGTTCCAATTTAATTGACTTGTTACCTACCAAACGTGGATGTACCTAGACATGTTACATGTATAGATACATCCACATATGGTGCATAGCAAGTCAATTAAATTGGAACGGAGGGAGTACTAAATTACTAATCAAAAGCGCGCATTAGACAAGATAAAATCTTATAGTCGAAATTGTATGAGGAGTAGGGATTACCATGCGACAGATGCACTAAAGTTACAGGTGTATAAAAGGGAGAGATGTTTTGGCTCCCAATCTCATATGCTACCCCCTGATTAAGATAATAAAAAAAGTCAAAAAATCAAAAAAATTGAAAAAAAATTGGAGACAAACATATACAAGTGTTGAACACACGTGCAAAGTTTCAGGATGAAATGACTTTTGTGTTTCTTTGTACAAAAAAAAAATCAGCACTCTAAAAACTACATTTTAAAATTTCATTTTGGTCATTGATTCGCTTTTTCACACCGAGCATCACGAATCACAAATATCATTCCATCGTGAATTTTTTTACGTGTGTAGACAACTTGTATAAATGTGTCTCCAATTTAATCAAAAAAAATTTAAAAGATTAATCAGGCAGAGCATGTGAGCTCAGTTGCCAAAGTGAATTTCCGTGTATGAAACCTCTCCAATGAAACTAGTGGGGTGTCTATCTAACTTGCTTGCTCATAAAGATTAAGAGCATTTGAGGAAGCTCATCAGAAAATAAGTCGTTAGCGAATGGTTCTACGAAACCTACATCATGTACTGGAAGAACAGTGAAAGACGATGTACGGGATACGGGATCCTCGCAGTAGGCTGGACCAAAATCCAGCCAAGAGGTGGTTGACTAGGCTTTCTCCTAGATCGGAGCGTCTCCCCCACACATAAGATAGCTGACGAATTTGTGCTCCGGAGATCGTGAGCTTGTAACGATCACAGGGTCGCCCAAACCACGATTGTTGCAGCTCATGGTACCCATTGGGTCCGCCGATCCTCCCCAGAGGAGCCCCCCAAGGTTCTCGTAACCAAAGTATGATAATTTGTTTTATGCTTCTTTCTTTCTCGATGTGACATGTCCATCGGCGGAGGGAGGGCTCTTTCGCCACATTGGATACTAATTCACCGACAATGCTTCTATCTGTCACATGTGTCTCCCCTTCCTTCTTCCTCAGTGGAACCATCGACAGCTTCCTCCTAGTGTTACTCAGAGGGTCACGGTCCCTAGCATCTGATGCCATCTTAGTGGACTGTGTGGAGTGTCCATTAGGTCATCGTCTTTCTCCAGGAAAGCTTCCTCCAAAGAACGCTTGCGCGAGACATTTGATTTGAAACCACCACATCACATTCTACCTCCGGTCACATATGCAGCGAACCTCCTCGACTCCTGGAATGGTTTCACCAGCCTCCTCTTCGCCAACATCCAATCCCCAAACTGGAAGCGATTCACATCCCAGTCGCCATCACCACACTCCTCATGGTCATGCCCGAAAAGTCCACATTTTTGCAAAAAGAAAGGAATTTTCTCGTACTTGACCTGAATTCTCTTCCGACCTTCTTCAGGGACCATCGAAGAAAAAACTGCAAGAGAGATTTTGCAACATTGATCCTAACCCTTAGACTCACATAATTTCCTTTGAAAACAGTTTCGAGGACATCTCAACCTCCTTTACCCTTCTGATGCGCCACACGAGGTCGTCAACAAGTGTCGTCTTCTAATATAGTCACGCGATACGATGTATTTGCGCCCAAACCATTAGCCCATCAATAACAAACTTCTCCGGCACCGAAGTACCGTCGTAGTCCTCGATCAAGAATCCCACCCTCTAAAGGTCCACAATCCCTGGTGCACCACCTCTCCCAATCACCCAAACACGACATCTAGAAGATGAATAAGTTTTCCTCAACCTCTCGATAGATTGGTTCGTGTGATAGGTTATAGACGTTCTCCATCTTGTCGAACAACACTGTGGCACTAGACGAGCGTGTCGTCATGACCTCCCCGATCACCATCCACCTTGCATCCTTCTTATACTCCTTCACAGCTTCCGCGCCCAGAACCACATCATAAAAGCTCTTCGTCGTTAAGCTGGATGTGTTGAACATGTCATTGATCTCTCTATCGTCCTTACTCGCTGACCCATATGCGCTCAAAATATTTTCCACCGTTGTAAGCACACACCCCGATCTATGGTTTAGTCCCTGTCGTCGACAACCCAACCTCACGTGTACCAAGGTGATATGTCCAAAACGTATCTACTTTCCCGAACACTTTTGCTATTGTTTTACCTCTAATTTGTGTGATTTGAATAGAACTAATACGGACTAACGCTGTTTTCAGCAGAATTGCATTGTTGTCTTGTTTTTGTGCAGAAACTCAAAGTTTCGGGAAAATTCCCTAAAAATTTCATAAATCCTATTTTGACGGAGGACTCACGGAGCCAGAAGACGAAGCGGAGACGGGACCCATGGGCCCCACACACCACCACGGCGCGCCAGGGGTGGGGCCGCGCCCAGGTGGTGTGTGGCTGCCTCATGCGGCCCCTCGCGATGCCCTCTCGACTACATTTTGCCTTCGACCTAAAACGCACGGCTCACAGGCGTTTTCCCCAGAAACAGTCCCGAGCTCCGCCGCCACCGAAAACCCTAATACGGGGACCAGAAGTTCCGTTCTGGCACCCTGCCGGGATGGGGATTTGGAGGAGATTGTCGCCATCATCATCACCACCGCCTCTCCATCAACCATCCATGATTCCCCCATCCATGTGTGAGTAATTCCCCGCCATAGGCTGAAGGGGATGGTAGGGATTGGATGAGACCGTTCATGTAATAGATGTCAGATTGTTAGGGCATGGTGCCTAGTATCCATTGTTAGTGCTATTTATCGTTGTTGCAACTTGGTGTGTTTAATGCTTGACACTTAGGGCCCGAGTGACATGACTTTAGATCTGAACATGTTATTGTTTCATGAGTATAACTATTGTTTTGGATCATATCTACAAGTTGTATACACCTGTCGTTGTCTGGAACCCGAGGCGCCAAAGTGACAACAATTGGGATAACCGTACTTTATTAAAAGGAGTAGCTTAATTACCAGAAGTTTCCTTAATTGGCCCCGCTGCAAACGGGCTGGTAGGACAAAAGATGTTGTGCAAGTTTCTCATTACGAGCACGTACGACTATATACGGAACGCATGCCTATGATTGATTTGTACTTGGACGCTTTATTATTATTTACCTGCAATTGCCCTGCGTTATGACTATTTCATGAGCTATCTTATCCATGCAACGCCCGTTCATCGATCCCTATGCCTACATTATTTTAATCCTGGCGTTTACCTCAATCGCTACTGCTGTCTTTATTTCACTGCTGCTGTTATTTCTCCACTACTACTGTTATATTACTGTTGCCACTGATAAATTGTGCCAAGCAAGTTTATTTCCAGGTGCAGCTGAGCTGACAATTCATCTGTTAAGGCTTATAAATATTCTTTGACTCCCCTTGTGTCGAATCAATAAATTTGGGTTTTACTTCCCTCGGGGGACTGTTGCGATACCCTATACTTGTGAGTCATCAATACTATTTTCTGGCGCCGTTGCCAGGGAGCATAGCTTTATTTATAAGTTCACCGGGAAGTGATATTGTTTGCTGCAATTTATTGGCTATGGGGAAACCACGTGATCCAAGGTTTCCGATTTTGCCTTCCACTACAAGGCAAGGTACAACTCTGAACACTTCTATTGCTCTTGATTCACCATCAGTTATAAGGAAGTTTGGTACACCACCACATCCAATTACTTCACGCGCTACTAGTGCTGAATCTGAAATATTTCTGATGAATTTGATGATGCCTCTACTGTGCTTGATGAAAGTGGTTCACTAGGTCCTTTTCTAGATGCCACTACTGCTAAATCTAAACTAATTAAAAATGTTGAAACATCTAATGAAAATCTTACTACACCTGTTGATTCACCTGGGTCAAGAGAACATGTTACCGATGATCTCGAGGAAGCCTATGTTGAAATTGATGACGATTTTCTTGAAGATTATATGAATTGTGAATCCTCTAAAGACGTCGATGTTATTAAAAATCTTATTGGAAAACATGATGTTAATTATAATTTTTGTCCTGATCCTGAGTTTGCCACATCTCCGATAAAGATAGAGGATGAAGAATATGATCTTTCTGTGGACTTGTCACTTATACCTAATGTCGAAAAAGAATCTTTTCGAGGTACTGAAAATGAAAGTGCTATAGGACACATGAATAAACTTTCTGCTTTAAGTAGTTTGTTCTCTGTTGATGAACAGAAACGTAATTACTATGTTACCAAAGTGTTTCCTTTTTCATTAAAAGATGAAGCTAAAACATGGTTCAATAATTTATCTCCTGGGTCCATTAAAAGTCCTTCGAAATTGATTAATGTTTTCTTCAAGAAATATTTTCCTGCTAGTGTTCAACATGCTGCTTTGCAGAGAATTTATAACTTCAAGCAATTAAAGGAAGAGAATCTACCAGAATCCTGGGAGAGATATTGCTCCTTAATTAGAGCCTAGCTTGGACACAAGATAGCTAAAAATGAACTTCTTGATTTATTCTATAATGGACTAACCGATGAATCTAGGGTCTACCTAGACAGTTGTGCTGGTTGTGTTTTCAGGAAACGAACTCCGGATGAAGCTGAAGAATTATTGGCTAACATAGGCCAGAATTATGAAGATTGGGCTAAACCTGAACCTCCTCCGGTGCCTACACCAAGGAAGAGGGGTGTTATTGAGCTGAATGACGAGGGAATGAGAGAAGCCAAGAAATCTCTTAAGGAGAGAGGAATTAAATCCGAAGAAGTGAAGAATCTACCTCCTATAGAAGAATTATGTAAGCCGATTCCTCACCCTTCCATGATAGAGGTACACTCCCTTCAACATTTCGGTGCAGGAGATATGCCTTATCGTAAGCCTCCTGATCAATGCTTAGATGAATTTGATAATTTTATTGTTAAGAAAAATCATTTTAACATGAAAGTTCAAAATCATTTGTTAGAAAATTCTCGTATTATTAATAATTTGCATGATGTCTTGGAAAGAACTGCTAATGATGTTAAAGGACTTGTTAAACATCTTCCTATGGTTCAAACTCAACTAGAGAAAATTACAAAAGTACAAAAGGATTTACTAGCTAATGTTTCTAAAAAAGGTGATAAAGATGCTTTTGGTATAGCGACTAGAGGTGGTGCTTCTATTGGCTTGCGTGTACGGTAAATTCAAAATTTCCATATAGCTACGCAACAACTACCAAGATCTACTATGAAGATACATGCGAATACGAAGATCCAAAGATCTAGATAAAATACGTTACCAACACCGAAGTTGCGGAAGTAGTGTCGATGACGTAGTCGATGAAGCGTGTCGCCGATTCCCTCAACCAAGCCTGGTAGAGAGATGCCGACGTCCTCTCCTCCTTGCCTTGTCACCAACACCGAAGTTGCGGAAGAAGTGTTGATGACGTAGTTGATGTAGCTCGCTGCCGTCTCTCTCAACCAAGCATGGTAGATAGATTCCGGCGCCTCCTTCTCCTCGCCTAGTCACCTAGATCCAACAGCGTGAGGGTCAACCGTCAAGATCGACGGATCACCCCTCCGAGAGCTTGCACACGTACGCCGGGAAAGGTTCAGCAGGGATTCGCCGTCCAAGCTTGAAGCACTACTGGTGTATATAAAGATGGAGATCTCAACACATGAGAAAGAGAGAGAGAGAGAAAGATTAGATCTAGTCTAATCGGATAGGTTGCCTCTAATTAGAGGTTCCTCTAATCTAACTAGAAGGGATCTAAACTTGAGAGCTAATTGTGTGTCCTCCAAATAGGAGGGGGTGGGGTTTATATAGATGGCCCAAGGGGTGGAGGGACTTGGGCAAGGGGAAAGCTTTCCCCTAGTCCAACTCGGTTTGGGCAAGGGGAAAGCCCCCATGCCCAATTCGGTTTGGCAGGAAGAGTTGGAGTTGGACTCCAACTCCCCTCCCCTTCCACCGCCTCAGCCACCACCTCCGCCGGGTGGGGCCCGCCCTAGGCCGCACCGACCTAGGCGCGTGGGGCCTACCTAGGCCGGTTGCCCTTGGCTGCCGCAGCCGCCTCCCCCCATGGGCCGCAAGGCCCATTAGGGTTTCGGCTGGGGGGAGCCCCCCTGGCGCCTTGGCCCACCACCACCACATGGTGGTGCGGCTACCTTGGTGGGCCCCATTTTTATTTATATTTTTCCAATAATTAATTAATTATTTATTTATTTTGTCTAATTAATTCCAAATAAACATTTTCCTTTTACAGAAAATTCCCAGAATTAATTACTTATCATATAACACACTTTTACATGATCCGGAACACCCAGTGTCCCCCGACAAAATTCCTGGATAAATATTTCCATCCTTTATACACCCTCGGAATAAATCTGACCGTGATAGCAGCTTCTATCACAATATAATCTCTCCGATAAAACCATATCTATCACGCAGACACTATGTCGGTGATACTCTCTCCATGTTCCAGACCAACCATAATACACAACTAACCAATCCTAGTTTAAGCGTGTCCACCCTACAGGTTCGATAATGTGTAGCTATAATTGGATATCCAATCACCGGCCAGGGTCAGGTCCGTGGACGACCTGAATAACTGCTACTATTATGCAAAGACACTGTTGAACCTGCTGGTTATTTAATATATCATTCCCATTACTCGCGATACCAAAACTTCACCCGAGATATAGATACGTGGATGACACCATGAATCACTCATTTGATTCATTATATCTTTGTCTATCTCGTTAACCGGTAAGTTCCCTTTACTCGTTTCCGTATTATGATATCCCACACGATGTAACTTCACCATGCATTGTCTGCAGAACATATTGGATACCTTATAATACCGAGAGGGCCCAGGGCGTATGAAAGGACAAGGATGTCGCCTAGAGGGGGGGGTGAATAGGCAATTAAAACTTTTCCGGTTTAGGCTTGATAATTGCGGAATAAAACTAGGTGCTTAAATTAACAAACCAACAAGCTAAATAAACAAGGTTCACCTATGTGCACCAACAACTTATGCTTAGAAAGACAAGCAACAAGGTGATAGCAAGATAGAATACTTCAAGCACGAAGGCTATCACAATGTAAAAAGCATAAGTAAAGAGCTCGGGTATAGAAATAACCGAGGCACGCGGAGACGAGGATGTATTCCCGAGTTCCTCCTTTTTAGGGGAGTACGTCTCGTTGGAGAGGTGTGAACCAACACAATAGTTCAACAACCAAAAAGGTTTCACCTTCTTCTCCGATGAACCTCCCCACAAAGGTTTGGTTCACCTTCCACTATCGGAATCCTTCAAGGCGGAATCCGGAGCCTTTACAACAACAATCTGAGGCACAACCCACAATTGGATTGGGGGCTCCCAAATGGCTACAAGTGACCACAAAGGTCTCAACCACCACACGGGCGTCTAGGGTCCAAAGACCAAGAGTAACAAGTTCACAAGCTTTCAACTTTCATGAATCCTCGTGGAGAGCACAAACCGATGCACAAAGCAATGGCAAGAGCACAAGTGCTCAAATCCTTCACTCTCAAATCCCACCACAAGCAACAAATGCTTATGGGGAAGAAGAGAGGAAGAACAAAGAAGAGAACCACACAAGAACTCCTAGATCAAGATCTACTAGGTTCCCCTCACTTAGAGGAGAGATGGATTGGTGGAAATATAGATCTAGATCTCCTCTCACTTTCCCTCAAAGATATGCAAGAAACATGGGAGAGATTCAGAGGAAGGCAAGCTTTTCGAAAGGTCAACAATGGAGGAGAGAGAAGGGAAAAACGTGCTCAAGAGGTTAGGGAACCGTTGGGGAAGAAACCCCCTTAAATAGGTCCCCTCAAAAATCTGCCTGTTGCAGACGAAAAAGGCCGCATCGGTAGTACCGGGCCGATCCCGGTAGTACTGAGCCGCGTTGACACGAAGAAGAAACGAAGACTGCAGGAAGCTTCCCAGCGCTGGCCTGCTTCGGTAGTACCGGACCGGCCGGTCCGGTAGTACTTCCTTCCCAGTAGTACCGAGCCACTACCGGGGCTACTACCGGTTAAAAATTCCTCGAATACAGAAAGCCTCCCGGAGATGCGGTAGTGACCCGGTACTGGCTGCGGTAGTGCCGCACGGCCAAAAAGTCGGGGTCACCCGGTAGTACCGGGCTTGGGTCGGTACTACCGGCCTAAGAAGAAACTGCAGAAACAGATAAAGAAAACCGCAATAACTTTTTCGTCCAAACTCCGAACCGGGTGAAACCAATTTTGTTGGAAAGGAAACGACAAGAGCTTTCCTCAAGGAAATATTAAGAACCATAAATAGAGTTAAGTTGCCAAACATGGGAAGATGTGGAATTTTCCTCAAGGATAAACCGATAATATTTCCAACACGAAAACGCAACAAGTTTTTCATCCGGACTCCGTTTTCTATGATCTTGGGCTTGCTACGAAGATAATCACAAGCACTACAAGATCATGAATATACACATCATAGTCCATCATGTGAGGAGGATAACACAAGAGGAAAGTTTGACCTCTCTACAAGAGACGAACCGGTAAAACCTCCAACATAAAAAACACCACAAGATATTCAAATGAAATCCGTTTTTTGATGAACTAGAGCTTGGTGTGGAGATGGACACAAGCTCTAAATTCTCACATGGATAAAAGCCAAATAAGAATCAAGAAAGATGATATGCCAAATATGCAAATGTTTGAGATCTCCACAAAGATGCGATCAAGTTACTCACTTGAGAGTCCCTCTTGATAGTACGCCGTCTATCCTATAACCCGGTCTCCCACTAACACCACGAGACCGGTAAAATAGAAACCCTATCAAGATCATGTCTTTGCCTTGCGCATTTCACTTGAGCTAGATGATGACGATCTTGACTCGCTCAAGTTGGAACACCTTTCTTGATTGTGCTTGGTAGCACATGCTTGATGAAGACTTCTCCAAATACTCTCCCATACACCATTATGGGAGAGCCTCGCTTAGCTCCGTCTTCATGTATCCACTTGCGCTTCATATTCTTCTCTTGATAAAGATGATGGCTTGAAGATAAACATGAATGTTCACTCAATCTTCTTTTCCAAGCCATGCTTGCAATAAGCTCAACTCTAGATGACCATTCTTCATATGAACCCATTGGATAGAACCTTGGTCATCATATAATCTTCTAGAGTTCAGCACATGAACTCCAATCTTCTTCATGGACAAGATCTATAAAGATATCTCAATGCAAACATTAGTCCATAAGGATTGTCATTAATTACCAAAACCACGCATGGGGCAACACATGCACTTTCAGCGTATCTCTCTAGTCACCGAGGAGTAATTTCCCATCTCAGAACATTAGGATATACACACACCTTGAAGCCACCCAGTGACTGCCGTTTTACCATCCAGTTACGGCCATGGTGTTGATAGTACCAAAGGAACTCTTCCAGTATGCATAACCCTAATAACCTCATGGTTACAGGACATGTGATATAATAACCATATTGTGATAAAGCTAAGGACAAAAAGACAATTTAACAGAATCGCTTAGCATACAAGAACTTGGGTTTACCCGGCCACATTAGTATCCAATAATATGCCACTTATTGATGCTGACATAAACAATGTCCATGACTAGGAAAGCAGTGTCATCTAGCAATCAACAAGTTAGTCTGTAAAAGAACTAGGGTACATTTTACGTGTTCATATTCCCTACACGTACAAGTGAGTTTTCCCCTAAATCACGTATTCAGAAACCACCGTAGTTATAGCATAGAGAATACAAATCATAATTAATGAATCAGATGTATAAATACATTGGCTTTTGGGCATACATCCAACAGCTTCCACTCAGGACCCCTTGTATCCTGAAGGACATCCAAAAAGAATTGAGCAAAAATCTTAACTAGCTAATGAAACTAGTACTTCTTCTAAAAAGAAAAAGAAACATAAGCAAGTTGTAGAGTCTTCTGAACCTATTAATGATAAAGAACCCGATAATGATCCTAATAGTATATCCATCTCTGATGCTGAAACTGAAAGTGGTAATGAACATGCTAATGATAATGATAAGAACAATGCCCCTGACAAAGAACAAAGTGAGGAGGAACCTGAAAAACATTCCAAAAAAAAGAGGTATACTAAAGAAGATTTTATTGCTAAGAAGCATGGTAATGAAAGAGAACCTTAGGTGCAAAAACCAATTCCCTTTCCCAATAAGAAACACAAATCAAAAGAAGAGGAACATTACAATAAATTTTGTGACTGGATGAAACCTCTGTTTTTGCAAATTCCTTTGACTGATGCTATTAAGTTGTCTCCTTATTCAAAGTACATGAAAGATATTGTTTCTAACAAAAGAAAGATTCCTAATGAAGAAATTTCTACTATGCTTGCTAACTATTCTTTCAATGGTAAGGTTCTAAAGAAGCTTGGAGATCCAGGTATACCAACTATTCCATGCTCCATTAAAATTAATTATGTGAGAACTACTTTATGTGATCTTGGCGCAGGAGTAAGTGTTATGCCTTTCTCCCTTTATAAAAGGCTTTATTTGGAAAAGCTAATACCGACAGATATTTCTTTGCAAATGGCTGATAAATCTACTGATGTTCCTGTTGCAAATGTGTTTTCAATGCATAAAAGTTTTGGAACACCATTTCTTTTCTTTAGCTCATTTTATCTACTGTAGTATTACTATTATTTCAAATTTTTGTTGTTGTTTTATTTCTTTATAAAATTCAATTTCTGCTTTATAATCATTATCTAAATGCCTAGAAAATGCCCAAAAATAAAAGTTGTCGAAAATTTCCAGAAAAATTCCACAAATTCTTGTTTTAAAAATGTGACGCGGGGCACCTGGGGCTGACCAGGGGGACCCACCATGCCACCAGATGACAACAGGGCGCGGCCCAGCCTTGGCCGCGCCTAGGTGGTGTGTGGGCACCACCTGGCCCTCCACAAGGTGAGCTACCTCCCCATCCTTTCTCCCTCCCGACCAAACACTCCACCATTGCCAAAACTCGTGCTCTTGTTGCTCTTGCTCGAATTTTTTGATCTCCTTGCTCAGCCCATCTTTGCTGCTGAGATTTGGATCGTTTGCTCTCCGGTATGTGACTCCCCCGAATATCCAATTGAAATTTTGATTAGTTGTGTATATTTTGAGTATTTTGGTATTGTAGGTGTCATGTTAAGTGAGTTTGCATGCTTGCTTTATGATTAGATTAACTAGTTTTGATGCATGTGTAGCTCTCTTATAAGTCTCTATAATGGTTCCCTTGATTTATTTGTTCCAAAAATCATTTTTTATGAGATTCGTTAAAAAAAAATTCAGAAAAGGAAGATGGATGAAAACACTCATGATCACCAAACTTATGATGAGAATTTAGAGGTGCCTGAGGTCATGGAAGTCAATCGTGAAAAATCTATGTACTCTTCGGTTTATCCATGCTATGACTTCATGACTGCCGCAGGTATCTTGGAGGATTTCAATGAACTAATTTCTAATGCAGGTTTGGATCAATTTGTGTCTCATGAACCAACCCAATATGCAAAGCTTACTATGTCAGTTGTGCAAAGCTTCAGATTTAACTGTTCCCGGGATAATCCTATGATTTCTTACAACATTTACAATATAGCTTTCGATTTGTCCATTGCTGAGTTCTCTAGAGTTATTGGTGTGCCATGTTGGGGATCACACGCTAGGATCAAGGGTCAGCCTGAGCATCTCTTGACCCTCTTCTCGGAGATCTGCCAAGGAGAGAGCTATTTGGCTGAGAGTGGTAAAATTCGAAACATCCAATTCCCAGCTATTCGATATTTTGCCTGTTACATTGGTAAGGGTATTCTCGCTAGAAAGTGAGCTAGAAAATTGTCTATTTATGATCTAGCCATTCTCGTTGCTGCTTTGAAAAATGATAGAACTTATAACATTGGCACTTTGATAGCACATCGGCTTTCTGCTAACCACAGTGGAATAATTGCTTCTCGTTTATTAGCCCATCATAAGTTGGAGCCGCACCACCTTGATGTTGCATTCTCGGTAGGGAGGCTTGATCTAAGGTCCATGATGAGTCACCGGTTTGTTACCCGCTGGTCCACACTTGAGGACCTATCTTATGAACTGTTGTTTGTTAATAACTCTGAGCAGATAGTTTGCCTGCCAGCACCTCTTTTGTTTAATTATAATGCCAGGAATGGATGGTCATTTTCAGAGGATGAGTTGAATGCATACCTAGACGAGCATGGCCCCCGCGCGGAGCCTGCAGGGGGACAGCCTGAGGAGGATTACACACAGTCTCACACTATGGCGAGCTCCTCATATCAGTATTCTGATTTTGGAGCCTCCTCTTCACAGGATCCGCCGTATGATGATGCGCCGGGTGGAATCCCTATGGCCGATTTTAGTCGATCTCCAACTTAGGCCAAAAGCCTAAGCTTGGGGGGGGGGGCTACGCATTCTCACCGACATCTCATTCACATTGTCTTATTCATATTATGTCGATTGTTTCATCGATACTCTGTACATCCATTTT
Organism: Poa pratensis; assembly: GCA_947311845.1. Lineage (NCBI taxonomy): Eukaryota > Viridiplantae > Streptophyta > Magnoliopsida > Poales > Poaceae > Poa > Poa pratensis. The sequence goes on from CAMZMU010000060.1 coordinate 22,760,740, forward strand.
TCATTTCTTTTTAGTATTTCTCTCTTGCGTTTGTTTTATTTTCAGAAAACCAAAAAGTCCAAAAATATTTCCTTTATCTCTTTATCTCTATCTTTTGCATTTTGGTTTTTTACTTTGTTCTATCTTTTAATTTTTGGTTTGCTATTCAAAAATCCAAAAAGATTTCCCTTTAATCATCTAACTCTTTTCATTTCCTCTCCAAAATTTGAAAACCGAAAAATATTAGTTTTCTTCTTCTGTTTTTGCATAGTTGTTGCAGCGTTCAGCAGGTTTCTGTGACTCCACTTGGGCTTGGTAATCATTTAATCCACGCAAGTGAAAACCAATAATGACGATATGCGACCGAGTGGACGTGGTAAGAAGGCTGGTATGAACTCTATTTGTTTTTCATTTTTGTACATATACTTATCCGTATGATCATGTTTAGCTTGTCATGGTGGAAACTATATGATTAATGTTTGCTTAATAATTCATGTCTTCTTATGATCAGTCCCAATTTGCTAATAATGGATAATATGTCATATAGATATTTGCTTGCATTGTTCTGCTCATAAAATAGTATGATATTGTGGTATACTCCTCTGAATGATCTACTTGAATCGACTTGGCACATGCTCACACATGTATATGACTAAAAAGAAAGAGTCAATTAAAGCCTCGATGATTTATTTTGCCTCAGAGTTTTAGTATCACTTTTATGCCTCAGTTAATATTATTTTGTCGCAAGCATGATTATGACGGTTATTGCTCTCTTAGTTGTCGCTTCCTAGTCTATTGCTAGTGTCGGGGATGTGACCCCGGGTATACCAAAGCTGGTGATTTAGTGGAGCTAGTAGAAGAGGCAGCAGAGAAATAAACAAAAGAATAAAGGAAAAGGAGGAAAAAACACACTGGACCGACATTGGTAGCACCCAGGCCGACATACCCAACATGCCGAGTTTACTTACCCCGGATGGGCCAGGAAGCACTGAGACCTCGGATGGGCCGAGGTCGGCTAGCCTCGGCAGGCCAAACTTCGGTTTACTTCGGACTGGGCCGAGATATCCAGCAAGCCTCGGCCGGTCTGTTTACCTCGGCTGGCCCGCTACCTAGCTTATCTCGGTGGACCGAGGTCCAGGTGGCTCGGATGGGCTCGCGAGTGCACCATCTCGAAACGGGCCAAGATGGCCACGCCTCGGAGCAGGCCACCATTGCCTTACCTCGGTCTGAACGGCAATTCCCCAGCAGGCCGGGACGTCGCTCCAGTGTCGAGGTTGACCGTGGCGTAGCTCCAGCCGCGCCTCGGACGGGCCGAGGTCCCTGGCTCTTCTTCGACCAATGACAGCGTCGCGCCAGACCGGCACACCAGCGCCGCGATCGTTCCTTCGACCAAGATCACCTGGCTACCTCGGCTACTACTTCTACTTCGCCACTACCTCGTCCAGTACAGGATTCCTCTGCCATCTCCAGGAGACAAGCACAAGTGGACAAAAGCAATGACGCGGGCAGCGTGGCTACAGTGCTCCTAATGTGACTAGAGTACACAGACAGCGTGGCTACAGTGTATTGGTGTGACTAGAGTACAAGTGGGACCCATGCATATAGTAACCTTTGTCTCCTTGTCCCCTTCTTGTCCCCTGGGTCTCCTCTATATAAAGGCACCAGGGGGATGGGATGAGGCAGCTCTCACACTCACGGGAGCTCATTTTCCCCCGCGGGAGCTCTCCTCTCTGGAGATTAGCATCTTAATTAGCAGTGATTAGAGACATACTTAGAGGCACTTAGAGGTATACAGCTCGAGGAGTATTTGTACACACTGCGTATACAGAGGGAAATACACCAAAGTAGGCTAGATGCTGCAGTAGGGGTTTTATCTCCTCACGAGAGCCCCGAAGCAGGGTAAATCCTTGTGTTCGTCTGTTTGTTCGTGTGTGCTTCTTAGCACGCAATCCCTCCCCGGATCCTCAAGCGTACGTTCAGCCCGAGACTAAGCCTACCCCTAGGCATCTGCATGTTCCCACCACGATAGTTGGCGCCCACCGTGGGGCTGATAGTGGCGCTTGCTGGATTAATTCGGATGGGACCTTCGTCATCAACGCAGGGACTCAACTTCGACATCGTCCCCGGGTGTTGACTCATTTTTCGAGTTGGCTACAGTGTGAATCCGAGCTGATTCTGGAATCCGAGGTGTTCTGGAATCCGAGCTGATTCTGGAATCCGAGGTGTTCTGGAATCCGAGCTGATTCTGGAATCCGAGGTGTTCTGGAATCCGAGCTGTTCTGAATCCGAGGTGTTCTGAAGTCTGAGGTATCCTGGGAGAATCCGAGTTAAGACTTCTCCTATAACATAACCGTGTAAGTATCATTTATATGTCTGCCCATGCTTCTAGATAGTCTCAAACAGTACTCGGGGACTGGCCCCTCGTTTCTACCTTGCCTTGGTTAGTTGTTCTACCCGGGATAAGATGTCTTGACCCGGGGACTGGATAGCCAGTCTGTTTTGCACCTTCTCCTAGATAAGAAAAGTAACTCGGGGACTCGGTTGAAACCGAGTCTAGTTCTTTGTGCTTGGTAACTGTTGTTAGATTCGTTTTCTATCAAGTGCTATAGCTAGTTTGCATCGGTTGGTATAGTTGTTGTTCCCATCAAATATTCTTCATGATATGTATGTTGGACTAACGTTGAAAGGTGACATCGGTTTTGTTGAGAATGTTCGTTACTGAGGTATCCTGGAAAATCCGAGGTATATTGGAAATCCGGGTCATATTGGTAATCCGGGTCATATTTGTAATCCGAGGTATATTGGAAATCCGGGTTATAACGGAGTTCCGAGGTGTAATGGAATTCCGAGGTATGGTGGAAATCCGGGTTATAACGGAATTCCGAGGTGTAATGGAATTCCGATGTATGATGGAATTCCGAGGTATGGTGGAAATCCGGGTTATAACGGAATTCTGAGGTGTAATGGAATTCCGAGGTATGGTGGAAATCCGAGGTATAATGGAAATCCGAGGTATAATGGAAATCTGAGGTATCATGGTTATGTTGGTTATCTCAAATTACCCAAGGTACCCTGGCATTATCGGTATTCTCTAGATCGCCGTTGGTTTCGGTTTGCCATAGTATCACGACATCATTTCATATCCCAAATCACTGTTTATTTCGGTTTGTCACAATATCCTGGCATCATTCCATATCCCAAATCATCGTTTATTCTGTTTGCCAGTGTATCATGGCATTACCTGTGTACCAGATCAGTGTCTATGTTGGTTAATTAGAGGCAACCTTTGAGATATGTTTTTGCAGGTTATATGTCAAACCAGCGGTGGCTGGAGACATCTATGTCGGTATACGCCCGAAGTGGCTAAAACCGGCATTCGAGATATGCTTATGTCAAACCAGCAGTGGCGTGAGACATCTATGTCGGTAAGCGCCCAGAGTGGCTACCAGACACCCGAGGTACCGAGAAATATGTGATATGCCCAGAGGGGCCGAGATACCGAGAAATATGTGATATGCCCAGAGGGGCCGAGATACCGAGAAATATGTGATATGCCCAGAGTGGCCGAGATACCGAGAAATATGTGATATGCCCAGAGTGGCCGAGGTACCGAGACATGTGTGATACGCCCAGAGAGGCTGAGATACCGAGACATATGAGATACATACTTGCAGGTTTATGTCGGTCTAACCGACGCTGGCGACATCCCAATTCGGTAAAAGCCAGGAGGGCTAACCGACGCTGGCGGCATCTCAATTCGGTAAAAGCCAGGAGGGCTAACCGACGCTAGCGGCATTTCAATTCGGTAAATGCCAGGAGGGCTAATCGGCGCTGGTGGCATCCGAGTTCGGTAAAAGCCAGGAGGGCTAAGAACCGACATATAATGGTGACCATGCAGGCAGCACATTTCCAGTACAAACTGTCCATCTCGTTGTGGATTCGGGTGAGCTCGGTCAACCGGATGTCGCAATTGGCCTGGAAGGCATGGCAAAGACGACCGAATTACTATGGCGCCCATACACGCAGGAGGTCGTGTATATGGAGGTTTCGATGGTGGCATTTATTTTTGTAAGTCTGTGCACGACTCTGCGAGTCCCCCACAGCCTCGGGGACTAATGTCGGGGATGTGACCCCGGGTATACCAAAGTGATTTAGTGGAGCTAGTAGAAGAGGCAGCAGAGAAATAAACAAAAGAATAAAGGAAAAGGAGGAAAAAACACACTGGACCGACATTGGTAGCACCCAGGCCGACATACCCAGCAGGCCGAGTTTACTTACCCCGGATGGGCCAGGAAGCACTGAGACCTCGGATGGGCCGAGGTCGGCTAGCCTCGGCAGGCCAAACTTCGGTTTACTTCGGACTGGGCCGAGATATCCAGCAAGCCTCGACCGGCCTGTTTACCTCGGCTGGCCCGCTACCTAGCTTATCTCGGTGGACCGAGGTCCAGGTGGCTCGGATGGGCTCGCGAGTGCACCATCTCGAAATGGGCCAAGATGGCCACGCCTCGGAGCAGGCCACCGTTGCCTTACCTCGGTCTGAACGGCAATTCCCCAGCAGGCCGAGATGTCGCTCCAGTGTCAGGGTTGACCGTGGCGTAGCTCCAGCCGCGCCTCGGACGGGCCGAGGTCCCTGGCTCTTCTTCGACCAACGCCAGCGTCGCGCCAGACCAGCACACCAGCGCCGCGATCGTTCCTTCGACCAAGATCACCTGGCTACCTCGGCTGCTACTTCTACTTCGGCCACTACCTCGTCCAGTACAGGATTCCTCTGCCATCTCCAGGAGACAAGCACAAGTGGACAAAAGCAATGACGCGGGCAGCGTGGCTACAGTGCTCCTGATGTGACTAGAGTACACAGGCAGCGTGGCTACAGTGTATTGGTGTGACTAGAGTACAAGTGGGACCCATGCATATAGTAACCTTTGTCTCCTTGTCCCCTTCTTGTCCCCTGGGTCTCCTCTATATAAAGGCACCAGGGGGATGGGATGAGGCAGCTCTCACACTCACGGGAGCTCATTTTCCCCCGCGGGAGCTCTCCTCTCTGGAGATTAGCATCTTAATTAGCAGTGATTAGAGGCATACTTAGAGGCACTTAGAGGTATACAGCTCGAGGAGCATTTGTACACACTGCGTACACAGAGGGAAATACACCAAAGTAGGCTAGATGTTGCAGTAGGGGTTTTATCTCCTCACGAGAGCCCGAAGGAGGGTAAATTCTTGTGTTCGTCTGTTTGTTCGTGTGTGCTTCTTAGCACGCAATCCCTCCCCGGATCCTCAAGCGTACGTTCGGCCCCAGACTAAGCCTACCCCTAGGCATCTGCGTGTTCCCACCACGACAGCTAGCTTCCATCTGTACTGAGCGGAAATGCTGCTCGTACATCCAAAATCGTTAAACCAAGTTATCCCAAGAGAGTCCACTATAAATTCCTATGCCTGGTACCATTCCAAGTAAATTTTCATGTGCTACCTTTAAAACCTTCAAAATACTTCTCATTTTGTGACATTGTTTTTAGCTCATGAGGAAGTAGTAGTTGGGTTTGTTATCTTCCATGCCAAATAAAGTTTTGCCGACTTGCATGCTTCATCCTCGTCACTAATTTGCAAAGAGCTGGTTAGACCATTATAACATCTAAAAGTAATAAAATAGACACTCCTCCATGGTATGTGATTGTTGGCAGGCACCCGAGGATTCGGTTAGCCATGGCTTGTCTGAGCAAAGGTGGGGAGGAGTGTCAAACCATATAAAAGTGCATGCTATAAAATACATAATTTTTAATATCCCGGAACCGCTCTCAAAACTTATTTAGCATGGAAGATGAGGAAAACTCTATTACCATTCGTTGACAGAAACAACCACCTCTCAAAACAATTTTACTTCTGTTTTAAAAATAAAAAGCTCTAGCAAATGATAATCCCTGCTTCCCTCTGCGAAGGGCCAATCTTTTACTTTTATGTTGAGTCACCATCCTTTCCTTGAGCACTTCTTCGAGAGCATAATTTTCATTCTTAGTGTAATGTGCTTGTCCCAGAATATTATTAATTGCGGTATGACTTTGATGCTTTTATCTTTGATATCTTTATATCTAGTTTTCACTTAAACTTCAGAGGTGCCTTGGCATTTATGTTTTGCTCCACAAATATGGGCAATCGAGATACCACCTTATCATACTTTATTATGTGCACTGCAATCTCGCCGATAGATATGTTTCATGTTGTTGATTATTAATATGTAGGATCTTTTCATGGTCTTCATAATTGTTGGGTATCATTATTTGCATAGACTCCATCATGCATTGTCTAAGATTTTGATCATAGCATAAGTATGTATACATCATATGAAGCAAACATGTTCATTAAAGTTTTATTTTATCGCGTTCAGTTTGTCAACTGAATTGCTTGAGGACAAGCAATAAGATAAGCTTGGGGGGAGTTGATACGTCCAAAACGTATCTACTTTCCCGAACACTTTTGCTATTGTTTTACCTCTAATTTGTGTGATTTGAATAGAACTAATACAGACTAACGCTATTTTCAGCATAATTGCATTGTTGTCTTGTTTTTGTGCAGAAACTCAAAGTTTCGGGAAAATTCCCCTATTTTGACGGAGGACTCACGAAGCCAGAAGACGAAGCGGAGACGGGACCCACGGGCCCCACACACCACCACGGCGCGCCCAGGTGGTGTGTGGCTGCCTCGTGCGGCCCCTCGCGATGCCCTCTCGACTACATATTGCCTTCGACCTAAAACGCAAAGCCCCCAGACGTTTTCCCCAGAAACACTCCCGAGCTTCGCCGCCACCGAAAACCCTAATACGGGGACCAGAAGTTCCGTTCTGGCACCTTGCCGGGACCGGGATTTGGAGGAGATCGTCGCCATCATCATCACCACCGCCTATCCATCAACCATCTATGATTGCCCCATCCACGTGTGAGTAATTCCCCGCTGTAGGCTGAAGAGAAGGGGATGGTAGGGATTGGATGAGATCGTTCATGTAATAGATGTCAGATTGTTAGGGCATGGTGCCTAGTATCCTTTGTTAGTGGTATTTATCGTTGTTGCAACTTGGTGTGTTTAATGCTTGACACTTAGGGCCCGAGTGTCATGACTTCATATTTGAACATGTTATTGTTTCATGAGTATAACTATTGTTTTGGATCATATCTACAAGTTGTATACACCTGTCGTTGTCCGGAACCCGATGCCCCAAAGTGACAACAATTGGGATAACCGGAGGGGATGGTTTTGACTTGAGGATCACATGTGTTCATGGAATGTTAATACTTTGCTCCGACACTTTATTAAAAGGAGTACCTTAATTATCAGAAGTTTCCTTAATTGGCCCCGCTGCAAACGGGCTGGTAGGACAAAAGATGTTGTGCAAATTTCTCATTGCGAGCACGTACGACTATATACGGAACGCATGCCTATGATTGATTAGTACTTGGATGCTTTATTATTATTATTTACCTGCAATTGCCCTGCGTTGTGACTATTTCACAAGCTATCTTATCCATGCAACGCCCGTTCATCCATCTCTATGCCTACAGTATTTTAATCCTACTGTTTATCTTAATTGCTACTGCAGTCTTTATTTCACTGCTGCTGTTATTTCTCCACTACTACTGTTATATTACTGTTGCCACTGATAAATTGTGCCAAGCAAGTTTATTTCCAGGTGCAGCTGAGCTGACAATTCATCTGTTAAGGCTTATAAATATTCTTTGCTCCCCTTATGTCGAATCAATAAATTTGGGTTTTACTTCACTCGAAGACTGTTGCGATCCCCTATACTTGTGGGTCATCACAAGGCCGGGAAGACCTTGGTATTGATCGTGGGGGAGAGGGAGAAACACGGCGGTAGGCAACCACAATCTCACGACGGCGATGAAATCACCATCAGAGCACTAAACCCTAACAGCGAGATAGCAGGAGACTTTCCATCTTTTTTTTTTTCAAAATTGGGACCATACTTCTATTTGCTGCATTGGAGGGAGTTTTTTCTTAAGGATACAAGAGGGACCCTCAAGAGTCACGGTGCACAGTGAAGTAACTAGGCCCAGAGCAATCTCGTCCCCAAGGCAGCGGCAGCATGTTGCCACTGGGCTGAAAACTCGAGACCTACCGGCCCACTCAGGCCTATCGCCGCTCGTATAAAAGGTCACGTGTCTATGCGCCGTCTCCGTCGCAGTGACTCCCTTCCTTTGCGCCTCCACACCTCCCCATTCCCAGCTTAGGGTTCTAGGGTTTCTGCCAGCCGCGCCGGCGCCTCTCGCCCATCAACCATGACGGCCGAGACCGCGAAGCAGGAGGAGCTCCTCCGCGCCGTCTTGGAAGAGCAGAAGAACGCGGTCGCCGAGGTTAGGATCTAACTAACCCGTGTCACCACTTGCCTGCCTCGTTTGTTCAGATCGGCTGGTGCTTCGCGATCCGCGCGGCCAGGGTCGCAGAAAGCTTGCTGCGCGAGGATGCGGTTTCTTGTTGGTGCCGTGCATGTTTGGGGGTCCTATGCTGGGAAACTTTTGTTAGATCTCGCATGGGTTATACGGTTTTAGTTGCTCGGTAGTGGTTGTTCTGTTTCGCAAGGTTGGTGATGTTTTTCGTAGGTGCTCGTGGACTTGACTGCCTTTGCTTCTGGACCGCTTGATAGGCCGAGATGTAAACTCGTGGGATGTTACTCATTGGATATTTCTTTCGGGAACAGGGTCTGCTAAAAAAAGTAGCAGTTGTAGATTATTGTCTCATACAATAGGATCACTAGAGCACCAACACACTCTTTTGTCAACATTCCATGTCTGTTCAGGAGTAGGTCTGTGTGTAGACCGATACTTATGTTGTCGTTGTTCGTTCTGAGCATTAAAACAACCAAATGGAGTCCAAGATAGAAGCTTATAACAATGGCTTGCTCACAAAATCGACAATTATTTGGTTATATTATACTGTTGCCTTAAACTCTGTACTAGCCTTATTGGTAGCTGTAGCATGTAAGTCAAGTATATATCTGCTGATGCACACATCATTGTTTTGAACACCTACAAGTACTATTTATACTTGTGCGTCAACTATAAACTCCATTTCCATTTGAAATAGTGCTCTTTATAAATTTTGGCTAAAAGAACTAACTACTTTGCCACTTGTTGTGACACAATATTCTGTGATCATGCTGTGCTAACCGATCAATGGTGGACATGAGTGTTTATTGGATTTCGGTTTTGTGCTTCAGATTATCGTACTGCATTTATTCAGATTTTTGGTTCTCTAGTTTCCATTGCCTGTCAGGTAATCTGAACTAGTAAAAAAACTGTACTTTCAGGGTGATGAGCCAGTAGTTGAGGATGATGATGATGAGGATGACGATGATGATGACGAGGATGACAAAGATGACGATGATGCTGAGGGTATGATGCAGTTTTAGTCATTGTTGTTCATTGTTGGCTAATCTTATGCGCGTTCTAGCATCAGTTATAGTTTAGTTTGTTGCTGCACGAAATTGTATGTAATAAATGAAACTTTGCAAATTATAAATAGGCTAGAGAAGGCGAGCTATATTTTTGTCACTAAATGATTCAAAACCTGCATATTTTTCTGAATATTAGCTTTGGATAGTGGGAGTACTTGTATAAATAATGGTGTGTTTAGTTTTTTTAGTGTATGCTTGATATACTTTCATTGACATTCTCAACATATAGAGTTATACAAGAACTCTGAATATGCAATAGTACTTTACAGCTTGACTGGTATATTTTCTTACAATCTTTTAGGATATTTTGTTATAACCTATGTTATCTATCTACACCTAGATGCCTGGTTATCACACCAATGGATGACTTTTCATTTTCTGCATCGTGGTTGACATTTTTTGTGGTTATCAAATATGCATACAAGTTGTATTTGTAACTTGGCCAAACCACAAGATGGTGTTTGGAGGGATCTTAATGTACATGTCTCGATGTTTTAAATTGTAGCACTTTTTGGGTTGACCTTTTGTTGTAATGAATTTGTTTAGTTGCTTGATGTCTTTTTATTTGTTGGAAACTTAAAACTATCTGTAAATGATCTTTATTCTCAAATTTAATCTTGTATGCTCTGTTGACCAGGAGTTGATGCAAGTGGAAGATCTAAGCAGAGTCGGAGTGAGAAGAAGAGCAGGAAGGCCATGCTGAAGCTTGGCATGAAGTCCATCACTGGTGTGAGCCGTGTAACTGTCAAGAAGAGCAAGAACGTGAGCTTTCAAAGTGCTCTTATCTAGTCTTTCCATGAATAACTTTTAGTTTCTTGCTGCTAACTTCTGTTTCATTGTCAGATCCTGTTTGTCATCTCCAAACCAGATGTCTTCAAGAGCCCTGCATCTGACACCTACGTTATTTTCGGTGAGGCTAAGATTGAGGACCTGAGCTCACAGCTGCAGTCACAGGCTGCAGAGCAATTCAAGGCGCCTGATCTCAGCAGCGTCATCTCAAACACTGGGGCTTCGACAGCAGCTCCTGTTGATGACGAGGATTGTGATGAGACTGGCGTTGAGCCGAAGGACATTGAACTGGTGATGACCCAGGCAGGTGTTTCGAGGCCGCAGGCTGTGAAGGCACTCAGGGCTGCTGATGGTGACATAGTCAGTGCTATCATGGAACTGACGAACTAGCCGTGCCCAACATGTGATACTATGTCGAGTTTACGTTGTTTCCATGGGAACACATGAGCTGTAACGTTTTGTGGTCATGTGTGCGCGCACTTTGAGCTGCTATGTATTAGAAAAAACTGGAAGCAATGCTGAAAGAGGCTTCTTTTTCATGCATGGGAACAAATCCTGATTTGGTTTCTTTTAGTCTGTGTTGTCTTGCAATCTCATGTCAGGGCTTGTAAACTGTTGCATTTGAGTTGATCCTGTGTCCTAGCTGTTTTTGCGTGGTTAGGTTGCAGCTCCTGAAGTTGGCTAGTTACTTAATTTAGTAAGCTGGTAGAATTCTATGCGGTGAAAAGGTAAAAGATGACATAGTCGCGCACTTAGCGCCGTCTTCCTTAGGCAGTCTGACGACAGCTGGTGTTACTGATTGTCACTCAAAACAACAGCCTGCTTCCTACATGTACTATTACTTCCCCTTCACTTAAAATCCCCGTGATAGTCTACGTCTGTATGTTATAAACCTTTCACAATCAAGGAAGTGCAACAAATTTTAAGAGTACACCCATATCTCTACACCATAGTAATTTAGGGCATTGCGACACGCCTACACACGATCACGTGGTCTCTTCTTGCCACCTTTCTTCTCTCATGAGCACACAAGATCTCATCAATCACCACACATAAAAAAAAAACTTGTTACTCCTTTGATCCAATTGTCGCTGAATCGACAATTAATATGAATCGGAGTGAGTGGTGAAGATCATGAATCACATATTCCCATCCAGACCCGGTAACCGTACTACCGGCGCAACGAGCTCAACATGGTGTATAACTTGGTAAATCTCTACGTACACTTGCCTGTTCCAACCACCAGGTAGGTGTATTAGGATTGGATACACATTAGAAGTAGATTATCTCGTCCATTGCTTCTGAATTCATTCTTGGCCTGTTCTCAAATTTTCTCGCTTGTCATCTGAATGCGTTTCGGATAGGAAAAACACATATGTGCATATGTTTCCTATCTAGTAGGGGCAGGGGCAGCCCCCTCCCCTAAGATTCATTTTTAGTTAGGTCACTGCTTTTTTTATGGTAGAACATGTGTAATTTTGTGCTTTGACCCCTCTAACGAAGGAGATTTCTTGCACCCGAACCCTAGTGCTCATGCTACTTTTAAAAATAAAATATATATTTAGAAGTTTCAAAAAAATCTAAAAAATCATGCACATTCTCGAAGATGTATCCTATAGACGTGCAAAATCACAAAGCAAAATAATTTGTATTCCGACCTACACAAAAATAAAAAAAATTACATATCTGATTATAGTTAACAATGCATAGTTTCAAATCTCTAAATTTTGTTATTATTGTGTAGATTGTAATACAAATACTTTTGCATTGATATTTTGGACGCTTGTAGTATACATCATTGAGAACATGCACGATTTTTTCCAGATTTGTTTGAAACTTCTAAATATAATTTTGAAATTTAAAAAATAGGGGTCACTGGAGCTCGGAACAAAAACTACTCTCCACCCCTCCCACTGCTTATATTTTCTGCTTTGGCCTCCCGTATTGTTTTATCCCTGCCTCCGCGGCTCCGCCCTATTGAGCAACAATATTTTTTCCGAGACTGAGAGAGAACTAGCCCTCCTAATGGGCCGGGCCAGACCGAGCGAGCTTCTGACCAAACGGCCGACGGAAGCACCGCAATTGGCCAGCCCGTTAGGGATGCGAAAACGGCCCACTTAAGCTATCCTTACAGCCCGTCAAACTTTGCCTTACCGTCTTCCTCTCTGTTTTGGCATCTCTTACCGTGCAAGGCGCCGGCAGTCGCTAACCCTAAACTCGACCCCAACTCTTCCAAACCCTACTACAGCCGCAGCACGCGCTTCTCCCTTCTCCCATGGATCCGCAGCAGCCGGAGCCTGTCAGTTATCTGTGCGGAGGTGATCTCTCTCTCTCTCTCTCTCTCTAGCACATCTTGCTTTCAGTCTGTTGGTCGATCACCTTGTTTTGATTCGATTTGTTGAGAGCACGAACAGAAGCACAACTTGAGCGTGTTTGTGGCGTGGATCTGACTTGTTCTTGCCCCTGACAATTAGGGGAAATTGTTATCTTCGCTCTCCGCTGGATTTCTCGTTGTTTGTGCAGTACAAACAATTTGGATTTCTCCTTTGTATTTTAACGATTTATGTGCTTCTTCAGATTGCGGAGCCGAGAACACGCTGAAGACTGGAGACGTGATCCAGTGCCGTGAATGTGGCTACCGCATCCTCTACAAGAAGCGCACCCGCCGGAGTATGACCTCACCAATTTATCCTCTTAATCTCTTATTATGAATCTCTTAATTATCCCAGTTGTTGTTTAATTTTTCATTGGCGGCTGCCTGTTTGCACTTGCTTCACATGATCACAATTGCTTTGCTATTGATATGTTACTGATCTAGTTGATGACCAGTGAATTCGGTTCCCTAACTACCACCTCGTACAAAAAATACTCACTATGCAGCTAGCATATAAACTGTGTACATGCTTACATTTACTCGCGTGCGATAGTTTCTGACTCGTTCAAGATAGAACGACTAACCATATGGGAATATGAAGTTTGAAGAAGTCTATTTAACCGCTTGAACCGTGGGGACAAGACTAATAACACTACTAAATTGAAAACCCCATTTTCTACCCAAAATTGCTTGTCAACACAGAGCGATATATATGGTTTGAAGTTTATGAGGATAGGCAGATTTTTCACTAAGGTTTAAGTGGTTATCTAGATTTTTTATAGGAGTTTGGAAATATATGTAAATGAGAATACACTTGGACCATCACTACATCACATTTGGCATTCTTATAATTTACTACAATATATGTACTGCACAATGGATGCAATTATATGCCAGGCGTATGGTCACACTGAGTATGTGTGTGTATGAAATTGTGCATGCTTTCATTGACTTGTGCAATAGTTTCTGACTTACCCAAGATAGAATGAAGAACACTATTGAAATAGGAAGTTCGAAAGAGTCTACGTAGTCTTGGAGAAAAGCTGCCCAACACCATTAATTGAGACCCACATTTTCTATCTGAAAATTGTTTGCAAACACGATTTATGGGTAAAATATATGGTTGGAGTTTACACGGTTATTCAATTTTCCCCGGGGTTCAAGTGGTTATCTAGATATTTTTTTATAGAAACTTCGAAATATAGTTTACATAGTTGAAAATACAATTTGTCCACCACTATGTTGTGTTTTTTGTTGGTTAATTTGGTACGAAATGTATTAGTGCACATTGGATGCAAGTATGTGCCAGGTATCTATATATATATATATATATATAGTCACTCGAGTGTATATGATCCTTGTGCATGCTTCCATTTGCTTGTGCAATAGTTTTGGACTTACTGAAGCTAGAATGAAGAACCATATTGAAATAGGAAGTTCGAAAATAAATAAATAGTATGTAACTTTGAATTTGGGGAATAGCTGGTTGCCACCATTATATTTAAACCAGCGTTCCTAGTCTCAAATTTCACGCTAACACATTTTATTTATTGTGTGGTTTGAAATTTATGAAGCCTGGTTATCTAGTTGTTTACATAAGAATTATGAAACATATATAGTTGAAGATTCATGAGGAAAAATTTATGGACTGATAACTTTGTCAACATTAGTTTAGTTGGACGATTGCATTTTTTCTTTAACTAGAACATCTAATCATGGCTTCGTTAATGATATTTTTTTAAAATACCTAATTTCTGTGTACAGCTTTCTTAGATACATGATGTGTTTGGCTGGCCCACTCGTATTAAGGTTAATACCTAATGCAGATGGTGTATATTTAATCTGATTGGTTCTAATTTGTTACTTCATTAATTACTAAACTTGTTCATACTAAACACTAGAGTATTACTATTGACCTGTGCAACAGTTTGTGGCACATAACATCTTGAACCTTTTGGCAAGTCGTAACACCATAATATATTAAATGGATATTCCATAACACAATGTATGCTTTACCATAAAAGCTGGTTGGATGAAGTGGCGCCAAGCTTCTGGCGTCCTCTGTGATAGGAAAGTGCCACAAAAGCTAAAAGGCAAGTTCTATAGGACGGCGATTCGACCTGCGATGTTGTATGGCGCAGAATGTTGGCCGACCAAGAGACGACATATCCAACAGTTAGGTGTAGCGGAGATGCGCATGTTGAGATGGATATGTGGCCACACAAGAAAGGACCGGGTTAGGAATGATGATATACGTGAGAGAGTTACGGTAGCACCAATTGAAGAGAAGGTTGTCCAACACCGTCTAAGATGGTTTGGTCATATAGAACGCAGGCCTCCGGAAGCGCCATTGCATACCGGACGGATAAAGCGGGATGAGAATGTTAAGAGGGGTCGTGGTAGGCCAAACTTGACATGGGAGGAGTCTGTTAAGATAGATCTGAAGGATTGGAATATCACCAAAAAACTAGCCATGGATAGGGCTGCGTGGAAGTTAGCTATCCATGTGCCAGAACCATGACCTGGTTTTGAGATCTTATGGGTTTCAACTCTAGCCTACCCCAACTTGTTTGGGAAAAAAGGCTTTGTTGTTGTTGTAATGTATGCTTTACCAAAGTTCAGGAGGCTATCTGGATGTCTTCATTTTTTTTACTGAATTTATTGTTTAGAAACAACTAGGACCAGACACTATATGACCTTGTCAACAATCGTTAGTAGCACCATTCTATATTTGAACAAGGAAGTCCCATCTGATTGTGAATTCTAACATTTATGATCTCATTTCTTTCATGCATGATGATTTTAGCGCACCTCACACATTTTGAGAAATATGTAGGAATATGCATAATTAACTTTGTTCTTCATTTAACACACCAGTTCATAATGCTTCTTTTTCATATTTTCCGTTTAATTTAACAAAACTTAGGCTGAGTTTGTGTTATTATAATATTTCTCTGTTTGGTAGTCTCTTTCCTTTTTTATGCCAAAAAAATCCATTACTTGTGTTAAACGACAATAACCGGGTACTTGTCCTGACACCAAAACTTGATACCATTGCATCGTCTCCTAAAGAAAGAATTCAGCTATGTGATGTCCACCTTTTCCAACTAAATAAATACTTACATTAAAACGATGCACTTGACATATCCCTTTCATCCTCAAGATGCAGACACATGACCCACTTTTCAATATTAAGGGATATGGTCATGATCTTACTACTTTAGTGAGGCCTAAATATGTTTAAAAATAATTCAATGATGCCTCTGGATTAGATTTTTAGCTGCCCAGTACAAACTGAATTATCTGCAACAATGATGTGCAATTTCTGATTTAACAGTATTCTCTTGGCAGTTGTTCAATATGAAGCGCGCTGAAGACAAACAACATTCACCGTCAGTTTGTGCCTCTATCGCTGTAACGTGTGCTCTCAGGCAAAGCTACATTGGAGAAATGTATAGTAGTCTTGGGTTTTATCTGTCCTTGGACTTAGGCTTGAAGTGTTAAACTTTCGAACTGTATTGAGAATTGAGATTATGCATCTTAAGGGACGGGAATAAAAAATGGCTTTGTGTTGCTGGATTGCTTTCTTGGCAGCAATACAGCACTCCCTTGGGCGCAGGGCTTATTGTGTATCATACGTGATTGTGTTGTGAATCATTGAGTATATTGATTGTCCTTCACTGGTATAGCTCTAGATTTGAACCATAGCATCCTCCATTGGCGGGTAGGTTGCACCGTCCTTCGATTTGCTGTTTTCTCATTGTGTTGTTTTATTAGCCACGTTTAGTTTTGTTGATTTCTGATATTCCCTGAAATTTTTATCCGGTAGGAATTTGTCGGATGATTTTTATGTACAGCTATTTTATCTGATTCCAAACTTCTAATTGGGTAATTGGCTGGTTAGTCTAGCCCTTATTTTGGCTCTATGGCTGGGTTACATAGGAAATTTTCAAAAAGGAATTTCTGAGGCATTTTTCTATTATGATATCTTCGCAATATATGTCACAGTTTTTTTTGTTGGGACTCCAGTCTTTTGGAAGGATTCTTGCATAAACCTTCATGCAAATTCCTGCGGTATTCATGCGTATATAGGATTCAAGATATCACGACTTTGAAATCCCACATTTTTCGATTATTATATTTTCAGAGTAGTACTCCATCGTTCCTAATTATAAGATGTTTTGCCTATTTCAGTGTGGACTATATACTGAGTTAATATACAAACTAAAACACATCGTCTAGGTCTAGGTACGTGCGATGTTTGGGATATGTCAAATAGGTATATGTACGACGTGGAGAAATGGCATACCAGGGGTAAAGCCAGCCGACTTGTGGGACATACTGAAACGTAAAGCGCCCAAGCCGGCTGAGAAGAGTCCAAAATGAAGGTCATGTTAGTTTAGAACTCCAACTTTAGACCGGTTAGGAATTTATTTGTAAGTTGGAGACACGATGCCTATATAAGCGTGTACTCCCTCCGTGTCAAAATACAAGGCGCGCTATTTTTAAGGTGGTCTTTGACACTCAACTTTGACCACCAATATATATCAAAATATATTGAATGAGAATGTATATATGATACCGTTGGATTCGTCTTGCAAAATTCTTTAATTTCATATACCTTTATAATAATTTTGGGTACATATTATTAGTATAAATCATGGTCAAAGTTACACGGCGTTGACCAGCGGAATTAAATGGCGCCTTATATTTTGAGACGGAGGGAGTATGTAGAAATTATAGCAGCACTAAATCTTTCTGCCGTCGTAAGATTTAGTGCTGCTAAATCTTTCTGCCGTCGTAAGATTCAAAGCTGGATAAAACCTTGTGTGCAATCTCGTGATAAGATCAACATCAGTTCTTGTGCTATTCCACGTCTCTCCCTCTTTCAGTAAATAAAACCATTAACCTGGGGATGAAATCATTACGTTAGACGTTCGCAGTCCTCCCCTCCTTATCGCTACAGTTCCCAGAGCGGCGAAAAAGAGGGCGAGTCCAAGTTTCCCTTCTCCTCGCCGGAGCGAGGCTGGATCCCTGCCCCTCTCGTCGCTCCGGCGGCGGGAGGTGGTGGGGGTCTGGTTCCTCGTCTCCTGGCCTGTAGTTAGGGTAGGTTTGGTCCCCGGCGGCGCTGAGAGGACGGCTCGGCGGCCGTATAGGGTAAATAAGGTACTGCTCTTTCCTTCCCTCGGTGCGGCCGCCGGCGGCGCTGATGTGAGAGCGGTGGTGTGTTGCCTCGTTGCTGCGGCGCGAGGATCTTTGTCCCGCCGATCCATCTGGATCGTGCGGTTTTCTGTCCGGTTCACCTTCTGCTCCTGCGCTCCGGCCGGCCGTGGCGGCGAGGGGAGCTGGCGGTGCTGGAGGGTGTCTCCGTTTTGGTGTTGCAGGTGGTTTTGGGCGTTGTCTCCTGCGGCGAGTCGACTCCGGCCGGCCATGGTGGTTCGGGGAGTGGCGTTTGGAGACGGCGGCTCGTGGCGGCTGGCCTTGGCGATGTCTCCGTCGGCTGGAAGAAGGGTGGTGCGGTGGAGGTGGTGCTGCGACCGTTTTCGTTCATCGCGTCAAGTAGTCGTCGCGTGGCGGCGGCCGAACTTTGCGGTCTTCTTCAACAAGGAGTGGCGGCTCCTCCACGGCGGCTCGCGGTACGGCGACGGCGGCGTCGGCTAGGCGTTTTGGTCTGTGGAGGATCTGATTGCGTTCGTTCCTGGAGGCTCAGGGTGCTGTGTGCAAGTTTGCAGGGTCCGTTTGTATTTTCTGTTTCTTGTTTGGACCTGTGTGTAATTTGTACTGTGCTCTCTGTTTTATGAATCAGATCCTGTTCAAAAAAAAAAAAAAACCATTAACCTGGGGCCTCCAACTCAAACTAGCTGGGTCACGTACATACCATACGTAAGGGGAAACAAGTGAGTCCTGATGATGCACCACTGTATCACGGAAGAGTCGTTTTGTTTAAGATGGTACGGAAGAGAAGAAAGGCAATCACAAATTCGTTCCGATCGACGAGCCGGAAACCGTGGCTAGAAGAGTAACTGTGCTCGCAATTAGGAGAAGATGGGTTATCTAGCGAGATCCCATCATCCCAGGCAGCTAATGGCGAGATCAGAGAACACAGCGCCGCACCGCCGGTCAGGACTCAACGTTGGGGGGAGCCAAAATTGTCATATCAATTTGATTAGCAGTTTTCTCAAAGGATGGATGGATTGTGGGCATGATCATTACCTAGATTATCCTTATGGAGGATATGAATGATCACCTACTAGCTAGCTAGGCCACGAGCACATCTTATTATCTCCAAAGGTACACACTCCTTAACCGTAAAAGCTAAGGAAAATATTTTTAGATTTTACTTACGTTGGTAATATACGAGGATTGTAAATAATATTAGCTTCACAAAGATACACACTATTAGGATGTAGATATAACAAAAAAACTTAGGAACAATTTTTTTATTTATTAATATGAAAGTATTTGATTGTTCCTGCCGCGCCACGATCACCAACAACATCGGCCTTTACTGTAAAGTTCAAGATCATTATTCTTCACTAAGGAGTAAGGACCTAATACACCTTAGCAAAAGATTTATCCTGTTTCAATCATATTGTGTCAGAGCTGTCTTCTAAAAAATCGTATATCAATGTTAGTGTGTCCTTGAAGTAAAATGAATAATAATAGGCGCTTTGACAAATAATTGGCATAGAAGCGGTGCAAAAAAGTGCATGTTGCATTTTTGTTAATAGATTTTTATATAATTCTTAATATCAACCTAATCAAACACAAAATCATAAGTAAAATATATATACGTAAAAGCCATAAGTTTGCAATAGATATCAAAGCTAGCCACACAAACGCTTGTCACCCAGCTAGTTTTTTATGAATAGAAATACAATATAGAGACCTTGGGTTCAATTTGGATTTCAATTATCACAAAAACCAGGTCCCCCATAGAAGAACACACCCGATACGATTTTCGTAATACGATAACAACTAGGAGAAGACCGGTAAACCGGTATATCTTCGTCTATATCATGGGCAGAGCCATCTGCATCAAAAAACTTTAAATTGTTGAAGGAGGCGGCATTTCTCCCAAGAAAGAACCCACTTCCCATTGGAGGACTTGCTTCAGTAGTTGCGTGAGCTACGAAGCCCCAAAATTAATTCTCAAATGTTTCCTTTCCATGTCCCGAAACAATGATTTTGGAAAGTAACCAACTAATTGCGGAGGACCATTGAATCCGTAGTGGACTTGCCAATCACCAGATGTCTTATCCTACAAGCACAATAATGAATGAGTTAATTTACAATTGTTTTTATATAATTTATGCGCTAATTTAATAGCATGAAAATTTGATTAAGTCTAACTGTTTTTGTAACACACGCTCAAACTATTTCGAGACATCTATTTGTTTTGAACCAATAGTCCGTATGTGGATGGTTCCTATTATGTTCGGGAAGGTAAATGTCCACACATATCTATTAGAAACAAACACATTGCATTGTATATTGAAATATTTGGCATAAATATAATTACTTGCTTGCAAATTGTTTAAAATATACAAGTAAACTACCGTCTGTACGTACCATACACCAGGATAACGCATTAAACTACTAAATTTATCAAACAACCAAAGTACTAAATTTATCAACTATTTTACCTCATGGATGGTAAGCTGTAGCTTCTTGTATAGCTCAAGAATAATACATCTAGGTCAACATGAACCCTTATGACTTTCCCTTATTTTTAAATTATTTTCAAATTTTGTGTAGTTTAAGTTGGGATTGGGTTGAGGGTTTTAATCATTAACTTTTCAAATGTTGTTGATATTATTAATTTACTAATATACATATATAATGAGGTTCACATATTAATGCCGTGCTATGGGATACAATACTACATAATTCCTTATTATTGGTATTTAGACAATCCCCTACATGTCAGTTCGAACTTCACTCCATATATACCAAGATACTTATTCTCTATATGAAACTAGTAAGTTGTTTTAGTTTTCTCCATTTCTTTTGGTTAACACTGTGTAACATAAGGTCTATTAAGTCTGTAATCTCCTCAATTTTTCCACGTATAATTGTTATGCAACCTTTTAGCATTGTTTGATGCCATCTTGAAGGACAACAAAATTGTTGGGAAAATATATATTTGACAAAAAAAATCACATCTTAAGCAAGAAAATAAGTTTTAGGGGCAAACTTTATATTATGCATGCAAAACAATTGATTTCATATGTCTGAAATGTACTTTTGTTTCTCTGATTAAAGAACTAAATCACATTATCGTTGTATAAAAATAGCCTATTTATCAATGGTATAGACTTAATTGAAACTTTAACGGGTGGCATGTAGGGAATTTTGATTCTTTTTATTATATACTAATACCTTGAGATATAAAGTATCATAAGCAACTTCCAATGTAGTTTGTAGGGAAACATGAGTGCAACTTGAGTCATCAATTATTTTATTCTAGAAAAGTTTCAATAGTAGTCAATAGTGTGCTTACTTTGAGCGCCTGTATTGTTATGTATTGCTTTTTACCCTTGAGGCTAGACACTGGAGTAATCACATCTCCAGGAGATATACTAGAATTTGTCCTTATGTAACCAGAACACTCCATGTTGTAGCAACCGTCGGGAGGTGATCCATTACCCAGACATACCATAACAATACAAGTCAAGGAGTAAGGCTAAAACCTCACTTTAATTCATGTAAAATTTTGATCGTGTCCTTTGAAAACTATTTTAGCCAACCATCATACATGGTCATAAATAATATTTAGTTATAAGGCCATTCAGTTTTATCTATTCTCGAGTTTTATTCTCTATTGATGTTTACGCTAAAGTTTCTAGGATCTTATTGTAAATACATTTATTAGGTATTTATATTTAAATGGAAATTAATTTGGCAATCACATTAACCGCATAATCTGTAAGGTATCATTTCTCTTATGACACATAACCATTGATAGAAAGTATACAACTAAATATTCAAAAAAAAATTATTAAGATTTGTTGGTTATCAGAACTTCTCATGTTGAATCTTGTTGTGGTGATCAAGAGTAAACTTACAGCCCACGTTGTGACAAAATGTGTTTCTGAATCATTGTAGAGTGCTGGATAAACCTATATTGAGACCACAACAATGTTAGGTATGAATACTCTCATGACCCAAAACCATTGATAGTAAGTCCACAATAAATATTCAAAATAAAATTATAAAGATTTGTCGTTATCAGAACATCTAATACTCTATGAGCAATAACTTTTCCTTTTGCAGTCCACTGCCCATTACACACTCTCCTAATAGTTCCAATGATAGAAGAAGTGTACTCCTTCATTCCATGTTACTTGATATTTTGAAATACCTCTTGGCAAACATTTGACTATTAGTTCAAAAACAAATATTGACATTGCCAAATACCTCTAATTATTTTCTCATGATGTATAAAGTAATTGTGCAAAAAAAATATCGTTAAGTACCATATTCAAGATTGTATCAATTTATGTAGGATAATAACATTGAAATAAAAGGATTTTAATATGTTACTTACATGCCATTCAACTGAAAATCCAGTGATTGATGATTTTCCTCCTTCTCCTATAATATAGATCCAAACTGAAGCCATGATTTGTTTGTTGAGGTTCTAAGTTATATCCATAAACATCCATCGTAGCTTCTAACCCACAATAGTTTTTGCCATCTAGATTTGGATTCCATTTGTGAATTGCGAACTGCCAACAGACTATTCGCTTAGTCTCATGGTAAATATTTCCATATTACAACATAAAAGGTAATAATACATTAGATATATGGATAAGGCTCACATGACGTAAGTAGTCTATAGAATCATGAACAACGACTTGTTCTCCTTCGGTTGGATGAATCTGTAACGGCCATGGCATCGTCCAGTTTTGTGCCTTCAGTTTGTTCATGAGAATATAATGTATGAAGAAAGAAAGATAACCATTATTTACAAATCATATCCCAGCTACCTGAATATATGGAAATGGATCTGAAATATATCATTAAGTAGGACAACATTTACCTGTTTCTTGTAAGGAAAGCATCCTCCTTTAGTTATACTAGCAATATTAAACACATACCAAAATGCAATATGTTTATAAGATTTTTCCATTTTTTTTGATTTTCTAACAAAGTTGAAAAATTATGTCTAGCGGTGTCTTGCTTAAATAGTGTGAAGTATCTAGGTGGATGTTGGATCTTTATAAGGAATAAATTTGAATAACGTAAGATGATCTTCAACATAAATACTATAGTTTAAAGAAATTATGAGGGGGCATTTATAGACTTTATACAATATAAGATATACTCTGTTGGCAGTTTGCAATATTCAGAGTGGGGTTAGTGGGGGTTGGTGGCCACGAAGGTTTAAATTGGAGCATAAAGTAAGATCTTCAACAGAAATACTACAGTTAAAGAACCAAATATAAATGGACATTTATTGAATTTTAGTAAAATGTGATCTTCAACATAAATACTATATTTGAAACTAATAATGAGGGTCATTTAAAAATCAGAACAAGTAGATAGAATAGCCCCAGGTATTGAGAGTGGGGCTACATGAATGTTAGAGGTAGAGAAGAAACGAATTTAAGGGTACACGATATTAACCATAAATACAAATTAAATGAAAAATATTAAGATATCATTTTGTGATGAGCGCAACTAGATAGATCAGTGTGAAGTATTGAGAGATGGGTTAGGCGGGGGTTGGTGGTTGAGAAAGAATATTTTAGAAACGTATTTCGTACATGAATACAAAAGTTAAAGAACCAAATAATAAGGGCATTAAATATACGTAAATACAATATGATTTTCAACATTAATACTAGAGTTGAAGCAAATAATGAGCCTCACTTATAGACTTACTCATAAACAAAGATAGAATAGCGCCAAATATGGACAGTGAGGTGACATGCAGGTTGGGGGCTGAGAAGGAATATATCTGAGCATATATTGTATTCACCATAAACACAAAAATTAATAAAATATATAAGGGGCAATTTTGTGTCATTAGAAAGTAGTTAGATTTCGAAAAAATCTATTAGTCAGAAAAATGTATCAGGTAATAAGTGTCAATTAGTAAAGTTTGAACGGCTAGATAAATATTGACCAGTCGGCAACACAAACGAACATGTCACAAATGTAAACTAGAAATATGTCAGAATATTTCAAAGTTACATATAACATATAAATTCTTGTATCATAACAATTTTGTAATAAAATGAGGTCATGCAGTCTTGAGCATGGCATGCGTATTGTTTGTGAAGTTTCCCTAAGAAAATGCATTGAGGGTTTTTTCTTTTCGAAAACCCGGCCTGAATGTTGCTATTTATTCCCTTTCTTAAATGACCTCTAAAGTTCCTCTAAAATTGTAGAAAATAGCTGTAAATTGTTAATTAATCCTATAGTCTTGACATCTTACATTTATGTTTTTTTTCAGAGACCAGAGAAGTATTTAGGAGATATTGAAACCTGGAACAAAGCAGAGCAACAACTGAAAGAAGCCTTACTTGAGTTTGGGAAGCCATTTGAGGTACCTTCATTTGTCATTTGCCCCTTAATGTTTGCATCACTCTGTACTGCTGGATGTTCAACATCTAGTACTTTCAGTACAGTAAAGGGGAATTTCACTAAAGGGGTGTTATCAGCATAGTAGAATATCATTTAATGATGATATAATTTATAAAAGTGATCATTGGTAACTGATAGCGTAAACATATTTCATGCTGGCATACATGTTGTTTGTAGCTTCACAATTTGAATCAGCACACTGCCTAGCCAGTAATTGATAACAGTTTTATAATTGCTATGTCAAGAAACTACTGGAGCAGGCTGTTTGTTGGGCCTTGAATCAGGTTACTTACTTAGATGTCTGCGTGCAGATTAACGAAGGAGATGGTGCTTTCTATGGCCCAAAAATCGATATCGGTGTGTTTGATGCCCTCAAAAGGAAACATCAATGTGCGACAATTCAGGTTCTCTAGTTCTTATCCTCCTTTTTGAAAAAAAATATATACGTTGACATCAACTGTAGAGACTATTTTAATTTACGACATTTAATGTCTGTTGCAGCTGGACTTTCAGCTGACTGTTCGCTTCAAGCTTACTTGCTCTGAAGAGGAGGGAAGCAAGCCTGTGACGCCTGTTATGATACATAGGGAAATCCTAGGATCGTTTGAAAGGATGTTCGCTATTCTTTTGGAGCATTATGGCGGTAAATGGCCGTTATGGCTAAGCCCTCGTCAAGCCATTGTTTGCTCTATACCGCCTGAAACCAAAAATTCGTCCAATTCACTAGAACGGGCAAAACTTTCAGTAGAGTATGCAAAACAGGTAACATGCCCTTGTGTCCAAGTTGAAGACTAAAAAAAAAAGTTCTATAGCTCTTCTCTGATGACCAGTGTTTGAATCTGCTAGTGACTATTTTCCGTTCTGTCCCTTTAGCAGTTCGACGGTGTCTTAGCTTGTTCCGGTGGTAGAGTTCTTTTTTCTATTGAGTCGAATAACGATCCACTTCTGGTGCTCAGGTTCATGCTAAGATATATAAAGCTGGTTTTGATGTTGACATGGACACGAGTGATCACACAATTCACAAAAAGGTACTTCCATCTTGCCCTTTGGCACTGTTTTTTCTTCTTATTATTTTGTATTTATATTATTTATTCAAACTATATGAGTGGCAAAAAAAGAAAGCCTAAGAGCATCTCTAGCAGTGACCGAAAAGCGCGGAACCGAAAACGCGATTTTCAGTTCGCGCAAAACGTGTTTTACGGGCTGAAAACGGCTGTAAACCGAAAATCACAAACATAGCATTTTCACCACAATACCGTCAAATTCATCACAAATTCGACATAAGTTTAGGAATTAAACTATTTAAGACGCCAGTTAACATAGTTTTGCACCACATGCCCAAAAAATCTCATCCATATGCCCACTAAATCACTACCAAAAATCAAGCATCACCGCTAGGGCTAGACTAACGAGCTACTCGGATCGTTAAGGCTCGACTCGTTATGACTCGTGATCATTAAGGCTCAGATCGTTAAACTCGTTAAGGATAACGAGCTAAATTTAAAGATTGGCTCGGTTCGTTATATGCTCGCGAGCGCTCGCGAGCAACTCGTTAAAGCTCGTTAAGAAGATGTATCAGAGTATTCAGCTAATTAAACAAGCTATGAAGCAAGCATTATGAGCAACAATTTTTTTCGTCCATATAGAGAAGATTTTTTTGGATCTCCTAATGGGCTATTTGCATATTAATGTTAGATGGGCTACACTATAAGGCCAGCCATGCAGATTTGCAGCCTGCTGCGACGATGTTAACGAGCTTAACGAGTAGCTCGTGAAACTCATTAGATTGATTGTTTAATTTAACTCGTTAGTGTTAACGAGCTAAAATTGTTGCTCAGCTCGGTTCATTAAGAAAACGAGCCGAGCTCAAACGAGTCGATCTACCGAGCGCTCATTAAGCTCGTCGAGCTTCGAGCTTTATGTCCAGCCCTAATCACCGCCACCACCACTTGCCGAACCGCCACCACCACCACCACCACCACTTGCCATCCCTCGCTTCCTTCGCTCCAAGATCTCCTTCCTTGCTATGTCATGCCACTCCTTGGTTAAGTCATCCATCTCACTTCGGTCCATCATCATATATCTTGTTCTCTTCGGCAAGGAGCTTGGCCACTGACTTGTTCTCCTCGGCCTTGGCTCTTATCTCTTCATTGGCCGCCTTGCGTGTCCCCTCCTCCCGGAGTAGTTGCCACCTTTATTGCTTCTCTTGAGCTTTCTTCTCAGCTAAGATCACCTTTGCTCCCAATGTCTTGGCCACCATCTCCTCATTGGATATTACCATGTGATCTATCTTCTCTCTCAAACTTGTTGCCTCAGCTTGCTTCTTGAGCTTCTCCTTGGCCTTCTTGTTGCCGTCAGGCTTGTTCTTGTTTCTTCCTTCTCCTCCTCCTTGCTCATCATCTTCATCATCTATTTTGGTGGCCACCACCTTCTTGGTTCTTGGTCTCTCAACTTCCACTTCTCGCTATTCTTGAGCAACCGACAATGATCTAGCACGAATGGCTTGTTCTTCGAAGCCTGCATGTTCATGTACCTATCTCTTGCAATTCGGTCCTAACAAAAGAAACCCATGTCAATGTGCAAACATATCCTAACAATGCAACCAATATCAAGCAATGCACGGGCATCTCACCCAATCGCCCTCATTAGTGCCGCTAGGAGGTGCATTGCGCACTTGCTCCAAACATCCACTCCAACGACTACACGCCGTCTTGATCCCATCCCAATGACCTTGGAGTGATCGATAGGTGCGTGGGATTGTGGTACCATTGCGAGACATCAAGTTGAAGAACTTGTCTTCCACCCTTTGCCAATACCGCTTGCCGGTTTGATCAACGCCGTGAATGGAATCGAGAGAGATGCTCTCCCAAGCCTTGACCAATGCCTCATCTTCCGCAATGGTGTAGTTCATCGCCCTCGGTCGTTTGTTTCCTTGTGAGGCATCGAACACCTCCTCCACCTCCTCTTCCTCTTCTTCATTGCCACCACCATCAACGCCACTGTCGGTGTCGTTGTAGCCATAGTGACCGAGTGGGACTTGATTGATGTCCACCGCACCCTCATTCAACAAGCTCATGTATGAAGTCGTAGGTACTTCAAACAAATTGGCACTACAAATTTAGCCGAACCACAATGTAACCTGAATCCAACCGAAGCACATAAAAAACAACTCAAAATTGAAAGCAATTGAAAAGGGGATTCATTCCTTGCGGCACCAGCGGCCGCCAGCGGCCGAAGCATCGGGGGCTGCGGGGTAGGCGGGCGGAGGGGGCAGAGGAGCCGTCGGGGCCATGTCAGTCGGTGGCTTCGTCTTCTTCCCTTTCTGCATAGCACCCTCTTTGGCTTCGGCGCGGCTGCGGCAGCTAGGGCGGCGAGCGGGTTCGTAGCGGCGGCGGCGGCGGAGGCGGCGGCGGCGGAGGCGGCTGCAGCGGCGCCGACGTTTCCGAGCCGCTTGCGCTTGGGGACGTTGGAGGCCCCGGGCCGAGAGCGGCGGTGCCGGCGAGTGAGCCAACCGCCAGATCTGGCCGGCCTGGTTGCTTGGCCGATGGCGCCTCCGCGATGGGGACAAACACTAGCGAGGGATGGGAGGCGTCCATGGCGGCGCTAGAGGGGCGCGGTGAGGTCGGCCGGAGCGGGGGAAGAGAAACCGGCGGCGGCGGAAGGGGGCGGGAAGTTGCGGGGCTGAAATGTCCCTCCCGCCAACTGCTTGCAAGGTTTTCAGAGCACTCTCGGTTCGGAGGGGAAAACTGGGTATTCTCGGTTCGGAGGGGAAAATTCTCGGGCGCCCGGAATACTTTTTCGGTTCGGCCACTTTTTCGATCGCTGTTCTGGCTCATTTTCCTCACGCAAATCGTAAACGGCGGTTATTTTTTCAGTTCTGGGCTTTTTCGGTCACTGCAAACCGTAAACCCTATACGTTGAACCCATTACTGTGTCGCAATTCGGGATGCCCAATCTCTTTTGGGCTTTTATTGTGCAGCAGCAATGGTTTTGTGATTGAAAAATTAAGCAATACGGCTTGTGAGATCTCAAAACATAATAATATGTGGATTTATTTATGGCTGATTTTCTTTGCAGGTGCGAGAGGCTCAATTAGCCCAGTTCAATTATATTCTAGCTCATAGGCCCAGACGAGGCAAAATCTGAAACGGTTTGACTTCTCCACACCCACTGTTCTAGATAAAATCGTTATGGCATTGTAGGAGGGTGTTTGCTGATTAACCTAGCTTGTCTGCACTTTTAGTTAATATAATCAGGAAGGTATGGCTGGTTGCTTATATGGTTTGAAGAAATTTAATCATTTACTAGAGCTGAAAGATTCCCTTCCTCATGACAAACCATCGATTGAACATCTAATATGAAGTAGTAGAAGGCATAATTATGTATCAAAATTTCTCTTTTCTACCGTGTACGTACTACCTTGGTCCTAATTTATGGGCCTACCCGTATTTGGGATGTACCCGCAAGAGAATGTGCGTTATATGGTGCAAAAATCATACCATTTGAAACTTCTTTCAGATGTGTATCCTTATTTTTTATTTCAAATGTAAATTTAATGCTATAACTTTTTGTCTCGCATAACCTAGATTTCATTTGTCAAATTTATGGTGAAAATTGTAGCTCAAAATACGTGGCCACCCGATAAACTAGGACGGGGTAGTTAATTGCGAATGTTAAACAATAAACCTTACTTTTGTACATGGCAATCAATTTTAAGGCCATTTGTAATATGATTGCCTGGTGCAACGAGCCACATAAATTTAGCGTGCTGGTTTATATGAAATTCTAAATGACGTGGATGGCTCGTGCTACCGCAGGTCAGCGTCAGGTTAAGGGGCTCTTTGTATTGAACGAATTTTAGAGGATTCCAATTCACAGGAATTTTTCCTATGGAATGCTTTTGGATCATAGGATTGGCACCATCAAATTCCTAAGAAATCTATTCCTACTTCCATAGGAATCTCAACATGAGGTCAAACCTCTTTTTATTTTTCCTTTGAGAAGTCCAATGCACTCACACTCTATCTCTTTTCTCAATCCTGCAAATTCCTGTGTTTGTTTGCTGTGCACATCCAAATACATCTCTTACAAAATTCCCGTGTTTTGAAATCCTGTAGGAATTGAAGTGCATGACATCTCAATCCTTTGTTTTTCCTATTTCTACATTTTGAGAATCCTGCAATCCAACAAGGCCGTAAGAGACAGCGCCGAACTATCCACAATGAGCGTTGACGAGCTCGTCGCGCGTTTGAGGGACGAAGTAGCAGCTTACAGATAGGGCTGTCAGAAAAGCTCCAAGCTGGGCTCTATTCACCTGATGTAGTGCCAAATCCCAGCACTATTGTATCTATCGGAAACTTGGATGCTGTCCTGTTGGCCTATGAACCACGGGGAATTTTAATTATGAAGCTCTAGATCCTTAATTTTCTGTGTCTTGAAATCTCTGAGCCTTAACATATGATGGCGTGCCTCTATCCGTGCAATGTTTTCTAAGAGAAGTGTGTAATGTGCTGTGGAAGTATCAGCTAGGTTCAGCCAAGCTGAGTGCACTGTTAGATTGTCTGCTCCACGGGATGTTGATCGGCTGATTCTGTTTATTTTCCGGGACTTTTGCAGAGTTGGCCCGATTGCACAGATGATTACGAGTTCAGTAGCAGGAGGGGATATCCAGGGCAATGTACAGATGATTTCGAGTCAAGTGGCAGTCTTGTACTCTTGTTCAAAAAAAAAAAAAAGAGTCCAGTGGCAGTGTTTTTTTTTCCAGTTTGTTTGCCTTCTTGTCGCTTTGTTTCTGGTGGCTTTAAGGCTAGGCTAGTTTAGGAGTTCTCATTCTTTCTTCGCAGCAAAAACATTTTATAGCTGGGGGAACCACGGAGTCCGCACCGGCCGGCGTGACCTCGGCGGCACGGCTGCTCCTGTGGCTGGTGGCATCGATTCCCGTTGAGAGCGTCAGATCGTCGAGCTGCTGCTGCCGCTCTCAGCGAGAGGCGACCCGCGACCGCCCCCAACCCAGGTTCGTCTGGCTCCCGCGTTCTTCCCTGTCTAAATGCACACAAGCTGTTCGGCGAAACTCCACAGCCAGAAGACGGCCGTTTCCGCTTTCTTAACTCTTTCAGACACGTCGAATCAAGCAGGGCCAGACCTGTCCTTCATGCCTCTCAGTGCACACCTTCCGATGGGATACGCCTTGGTTGCGTTCGGCATCACGATCCTCGCCGGTTTCCTTTACGCCGCCGTCTTGTCCAAGGCGCTTCCACCGCCGGACAACTGGTTCTTGCTTGCCATCCGAAACGACAGGTAGGTTGCAGCAACATCTCACGCCTGACATGGAGCGCTACCACACTTATTATCGCCATCTGTTTTGAGATCAGCGCGTGTTGGTCCGCCTAATCTGCCGTTGATTTCCAGGTATTACTGCTTGCTTGTGCCCTGACAGTCCCTGTCATAATCGTGGCTGTGTATCTACACTGGATGAGCATGAAGATGTTCAAGCATGCGTGAGGATTAGTCAAGCACGAAAAAGATCATTATGGGAATCAGGAGTTCATGACTCTGAAGGATTGCAGTATGTTTTACACGTTTGTTTAGTTCATAGAGAAACTATGCTAGATCCTATTATAATGGAGGTATAAAGGTGTGCTTGGTTGCTGCCCCCATTTGACAATGCAATGTAGTCTGTTTTTTTTTTAGAACTGAGGAGCTCCGCTCCCGATTTCATTAAGCAATGAAACCAATAATACATATTTCTGGACCTGCTTCAGGTTCCTTTCCATACACACTTCCCCAAACCTACAAGACTACCCAAACCAAACGACCTCACAACCAACTAAAACTCATTACTCTAGGATCAACACATCATAACGCTCCTAAACTTCACAACCGGAAGTTTGAAGACAAAACAGTTTCAAGACTTATTACAAACCGTACAACTAATTTTCAAGACAACACCGGCTACAGTTCTATTTTCCTGGAGCTTTTTTGTTCGGCGACCTTATTCTTTTGATCACCCTGGCACTCCCTCCGCACTGTTCATCCTGTGTTTTCACCCAGCGATCCTGTGTATGAGAGGAGCCCAGCCTTTGTCTTTTGTAGAAGATTTCAGTCACAACCCACAACTCGTAGCAGAGCTCTTTGCTCTGCTGCACTGCAATTCTTGTAAGCCTCGACTCAGTGTAATAGCCCAAGAATTTAACCAATAAGCAACTTGTACAACTATTCTACTAGGGTTGTAAGGAAAAACTTTACTGAAACATGCGGTATGCCTCTACTTCCACTGTTCCACAATGCCCCGATTACAGCTGCTACTCCTACTGAAATGACCCCCCTAATCTTACCAGGGAAACGGAAAATCCAACCAATTATATGTGAGACAGAAGAAAATCTATCATGTATGTCAAACGTTTCTACCACTCCCCAGGCGTACTTTTGCCAGAGGACAATGAATAAAGATATGGACAATACTTTCATTACTGCTAAAACAAAAAGACAAGTCGCCTCCTTTCTTACCTCCTCTATGATTCACAACGTCCCTAGTCAGTATACTCTTCTTAAGCACTAGCTGCAAGAAAACTTTGACTTTAGCTGGTACTTTGATAAGCCACATAACTTTTAAATGGACACCCTGATTGAATCAACTTAAGTACAATATAAAGAGATTTAACAAAAACACTAGATTTAATCAAAAATCATTTACACATATCTCGTTCTTCACTAAGCATAACTTCACTACACAATAGCTCAATCCACATCACCAACATTTTCATCTGCTAAAGTACGCCTAACCTGAAACAAGACCAGCCGGAAGTAACAACTTTTGCTACTGTAAGCCAGAACTGAAAATCAAGTTAAACTATCTACTAAACTTTATACTAAGAGGTACACTACTGCTAAACTATCTATTAAACTTTATGCCAAAACTGAAACAAAACCATTTACACCTATCTCGTTCTTCATCTACTACTACCACATCAGAGAAAAAGTCCCCTGGTGTCCTCATCCTCTGCTACTCTATTTTTTACAAAAACAAATGGTAACTAAAAGATTAATATCTTTTACTGTAACTTGCCTGAAAAAGACTAGCTCTAGTTTCCTCTAAAATCTCAAACACATTAACAATACCATCTATCTCTACAACAGAATTTCCTAAACTGATACCAACTTTACTTACTAAATCTAGCAAATTAAGACGAACAAAATTTAGCTCAGCTCTCCTTCCTCCCGAGGTCCAGTAATGGCGGAATCTGTGATTGCCTGTATCAACAGATCCTAGAAGGTGATTAGCTTTAGGAAGCACGCACATGATCCTAATTAATTAAAAACTTTCCTTATCAATATTATCAATAGCCACCGATAACACCTCTTTTTGTTTCTTATAAAAGTACTTATAGTTAAAATCCCAGCCTTTCAAGGAACTCCTAATTTTCCTCGACCTATTTTGCCACTTATCTATATTCCTTTTACCAAAGTGAAAAGTGTTCCACATTTTACCTGCTACTTCAAAACAAGTCATCCCTTAAAAACTAACAGCTCAAATTCAAATGGCCTACCACAACTTCCTGTTTCACGCCCAGTTCCAGGACCAACGGCGAGTGATCAGAAGCGTCTCTGGTCAAAAAATAAAAAAAAATGCTAGAGCAATGTAGTCTTGTAAGACAGTATTTGGCAACGCTGCCAACATTGGCTTCGTCTTTTAACGGACAGTTTGATTTTATTGATTCAAACAAAAGAGCACCAGATTGAGTACCCCGAAAGAAACACGGACAACAAAGATTCCTGATACTTTGAATTCGTCGTCTTTAGCTTATATTGTTGCATCTCAATATTCCTCCTCGCTTCGTGCAAAAAAAAAGCACTAGCGCTTTGTTTGGATGTTTGCATTGGGAGGTTTGGCATTGTATTGGGTTGAATGTCCAATACCCAGGATATTGATATTGAGATTGAATGCCAATATTTTTGTTTGGATGTGCTAGATATTTGCACACAGACTAGATATTGAGGTTGAATGTCAAATGTTTTTTTGGATGATCTAAGTGATGAATTACAGTGCTACGAGATTTCGATCATTGTACAATCTATATGTAAAACTAGTATTATATTGTTATGTACATGTAAAAATAGGACACAACAGCCACAACATTCTCGTAAATATTGTGTTAAATGGTCAGATCAGATCAGCTTAGATTTTCCAAAAAAAAAAGCCTCTTCATCACAAATTTGGTCCTTTATCTAAGTCAAAGTGGTACGACCAATAACATGGTGGTGGCTCCGCACATCTGAAATCTTTGTCAGATAAAACATCAGGGACAAATCCCATAATCTTTCAAAAAATATCCATCAATAAAAAAATGTATTTTAAAAAGGAAAACTACCATGCTTAAAAAGTCAGCCCAAATTGTAAAAAATATAAAGACCCCGAAATTTGATGAATTATCATAAATTTATCATGATTTTCTCGATTCCACTCCCTTACCATGCATCTAGTTTTGCATAATTTCATTTCAGTAGATTCCCACATTTTATTTTCCTCTTCCTTCCTGAATTTCAAGATTATATTTTACACATCTCTTGATTTCTGATTCCATTGAGTTTGTTCCCATTTTCCCTTGTTGTATTCTTTTTTTTATTAAAAAGGTTATTTCTGAAACCCTAGTTTATTAATTTACCACTGAATACTTTCATTTTGTCGAATTCTACAACATTTTAAGTAACTTATTAAGTTCTACTTCAGATGTTTCATTTGTGTAATTTTTTTTTGTTTCTTCATAATTCCTTTTCTTTTTTCATTCCCCTGGTTTCTAAACTTTCCGATCTGTGTAATTTTTATGATGGCTGAGTTGCCATGTTTGCGACATTACAGTCACTTGATCGGCTTTGACTAAAGTCGGATACTACATATGTTTGGTCAACATGGAAGTTTGCTATTGGTGTTCATGGACCATCTAAAAGTCAGGGTGCAGGTGGGAGTGGGCTGCCCACGGCGCCCACTGCCCAGGCCCGCATAATATCGTTCGTGGACAGAGAGCTCAATCTGAGAATATATGTGTGGAGAGAGGGGAGGAGGATAAGGTGTGTTCCTCGAGTGTTCTGTGTGCTGTGCTCACACCGGTTAACCATTTGGGATAATTGGAACTTGATGATATTTACAGTGCTGCATGTTCATGTTCAGTGGTTCTCTTTATGTTTTGATGGAAATTGAAAATGGTGATGCCGTCAAATTGATCTGTAGTTTGTTTACTGCCATGTGGGCGTTTGCGGGATTCGTGGGCACCCATGTATAATTAGTGGGATGCCGCGGAACGCCCACTAATCATGTGCGGGACCGTGCGCGCATTAAGCGGGGGCCCACGAGCAGTCCCACCTGCAGCCTGATAGACTAAAACCACGCAAGAATTCTAAACAAGAATTTGTAGAAAACAATACATTTTGAATATACTAATACCTTTTTTTTCCAAAGAAGTAAAGCCCTAGAGCATTTCCAACCGAACTGGACAAACTTGACCCCCTATATGTCTGCGGACCCGTCTGAGCGTGTCAGTGGATAGTAGCCGGCCGCCTCCATTTGTTTGCCCGGGCAACGACAACCCTCATATCTACCCTTGTTTTCATGCAACCACATGCACGCATATCATATAGCACAAAATCACCAATGCAACAATTCAATGTTAACCTAAATAAACTGCAATTTCAACAATTCATACACAAAAGAGTCCATCGCTCCCCTTGTTGCACTTGTTTGATCTCGTTGTCATCACCGGACTGTCGCTTTGTCTTGCCCTTCGCCTTGTCATTTTCGGGGCGGGGTATCCATTCAATATGCGCTAATAAGGGCCATGGTGAATGGGTTTTGTCAAAAAACTTTGGGTCCCTCACTTTCTATCAGAACCCGAAAAAAGAACTACAGTAGTATATGTTGAATTCCCCGCTAAAAAAAGAAATATACGTTGAATGATACTAGCGCAGTAGGGCTGTGTGACTGTCCATTATATTATTACTACCTAATGTCGTAAATTACAATGCTTCTCGCCTCCGTTTTGATCTTGTGGACATCTCAAGCGGCATAAATACTACTCCTACTAGCAGTACTAGTGTCGCCTTTGCCGTTGTTGTTACATGTGCAGTATGCATTAACGGACAGCCACACGAGCTAAGCTAGATAGCTAGCTAGAAAGTTAGAAGCCATGGGGAAGAGGAAGTCGGCGAGCTCGAAGGCGGCGGCGCCGCGGAAGAAGGGGGAGAAGCTGGAGACGGCCTTCTGCTGCCCGTTCTGCAGCCACGCCGCCGCGGTTGAGTGCGACATCGACCTCCAGAACAAGATCGCCACGGCGTCGTGCTACGTCTGCCAGGAGAGCTACTCCACCGTGCCCGACGCGCTCACCGAGCCCATCGACGTCTACAGCGAGTGGATCGACGAGTGCGAGCGCGTCAACGAGGGCGTGCGCCGTCGCCGCGCCAGGATGATGCGTGGTCGCCCACCCGTGGTTTGTAAGCTTTTTCGCTGTTCCTGTGCTGCCAATGTGTGGCGGCGGCGGGCGGCCGGCGGGTTCGGACCTGCGCGAGCGAGCGAGCTAGCTACGAAAACGACGTGCTCGTCCATGCAAACGCTTGATGCTGATTGCTGAACCATGTCTTGGTTGTTCCGCCGAAATTTCCTGGCAAATGTGTTGCTATGTACCGAGTAGTGGAGTACTATGGTCTCTTGTCATGTGTAGTTCGTTTTCCTTTCATGTTAAACATAGTAACGAAGAGACGACGAGTACGTAAGTTCAAACAAGAAACGGACAACGATCTTCGCAGGCTCCGCTGATGATAGAAAGTATAAGAAAACATAATGTTTTTTTTACCGCAACCAAGTCGGTATGCCAAGGCATTAAATAAGGAAGTATGATATTATTGAGAAAGCAAGATGTGCTGTCCGAAAGAAGGGATCACTATTCTAAACTTAGGGCATGTACAATGATAGAGAAGACGCGTCTTCTCTTAGCCATCCACATCATTTAGAGAAGGTAAAATTATAAGTTGTACAATGCATTATCTCTTACTGCCATCCCTATCAATTAATGTGAATCAATTACATTTTAGTAGGAAATTGTATTTCTAAGGGAAGACAAATGGTACAATGGTAAAATTAATCTTCCCTTATTTTGTAAGAGATCATCTCTTAGCTAAGGGAAGACAGCCTCTACTTTCTTCATTCTCTCTTCGCCAACTAGACAAATATCCTACGTGTCAACGCTAAGAGAAGGCTGATGTCAGTTGAGCCCTACATACCACTGGATTTGCGAAAAAACATCCCAAAGCCCCTGCCCCCCACGTCCCTGTCTGACACGGGGGAGCCTAACCCCCTACCGCTCCCTCTTTCTCGCTGCTACCCATCTATGGTGTAGAGAGCCCATCTATGGTGGAGAGAGCCCTTGTTATGCATGGTATGGATTGGATGCGGCTACACATAGTTATTGTGTTAATGGTAAAACTTATGGATTTATTCCAAAACTAAACCCTTTGTTCCACCGATAGGATCCATACTTGCAGAACAACTAATCTCCATAGTGTCGAAGTGTGTTCGCGGGTTAGCCATAGGGCTCACAATCGACGTCAAAGAGAGAGAGAGAGAGAGAGAGTGGTGGTGGGGGGGGGGGGGGGGGGGGGGGCAACGTACGAGACTGACACGAGAGATTTATCTAGTTTCACGCCCATATGTGCAAATGTAAATACCTCCTCCTTTGTGTATTGTGTCTTGGGAACTTCTCCCGAATGATTCTCATGCCTCGCTTTATATAGTGCAGTGACATGGTTACAATGAATGGAGACGGTTGTAGATATCTACAAGCTACAATTACAATTGCGTTAAAGCATAGTGGAGCCGAGTAGAAACTCCTGTCTTGACGGCTACGTCTTTTTTCACCTTGACACTGAAGCTTGAGGAAGCTGAACAGATTATGATGGTTCGAGAAGTCGACACCCGAGTCGTCAACCGGCTCGAAGGTTGCCTTTCCATCATAGGATTTCCTTGGCTCTCAAGCCATGTCCTTAACTTGGTCTTCTTTAAGTTGTTGGGCATTTCATGGGCCTGGTCCGCTTGGTATTTGTATTATTGGTCACATTGATTGAATAAACATATTGTCTTGACTTTGGATCCTACATTTGGTCGAACACTTGGTCGACACATCCGGCACCAAAGATGCCCAATATTGGTCGCGAGGACCTCCAGCGAGTCGTACACCATGTGTAGGGCGGGGCAGAGCGCCATGACCAGCGGCTACATTCACCTCGGCAAGCCATCGACGCGGAGCTTGAAGAGCCGCTATTGTCCTCCAGCGATCGACGGAGGGTGGCGTCGAGAGCGAGCTCAGCGTCTTATGAAGTGGGGCTCGAATCGTCCACCACAAGCTCTCCCGGTCTTTATCGACTTCAGATGTCGAGTCGTTGTCGGTGCCTGCCATGGTGGAGCACAGAGTAGGGGAGAGGACGGGGGACTGGAGTGATTGAGACAGGCTAGGGTTTGGTATGGGGTGGGGTATGTGTGACCATCACGGGCTGGACCGACATGGCAGACCACAAATTCATCTCACATATGAGCCGGGTATGAGTGGTGTCAGACAGTCCGACCATTTGGTCTATATATGATGGGTCTGATTGGGTGGCTTATATTGTAATGTTTTCGTACTCTCTCAGTTTCATACTAGGGATATTAGCGCGGCAATGCCGCGCCCGTTTGATGAATTTCAAATATGTTTGTATAAAAAATGTTGGAATGTGAATATTATTTGAATTTGGGAAAGTTTGCGTTAGAGGATTGGTGAGTTTTCGGAAATGGTTCGTATTGGAATGTATTCAAATTTGTATTGTTTTAATGTGTACAAAATGATAAGATTTGGAAGGTATCTGAAATTCGGGAAATATAAATGTGAATTTTGAGTTGAAAATGTTCAAATAGGTTTTAGAAACTGAGCAAATTGGAAGTTATTCAATTTTGAATTCCTTTAGTTTTTACCAAAAGAGTAGGCTTGAAAGTCATATGACATTTTGGAATATTCAAATTTGTAATTTGAGGTGGGATAGTATTTGAATGTATTCAAATTTGTATTGTTTGTAATGCTCAGATTTCAGATGCATTCGAAATTTGGAAATATTGAAATTTGGAAGTTGATCATATGCCATAAATAGTCGACGTTTATTTTTGTGTTCATGTTGATATAGTTGTTATTTTTTTTCCAATGGATAGATTTGAAGTTATTGTTATAGTTCACATTTCACATTTCTTTTATCTTTTTTCTTTTGCTCAGATAATACTCCAAATATTTGGGTATTTTTTTAGAGAGATGACTTTGTTGTTATAAATTACTGTCGTGTCATTGTGAGAAATAGTTGTTTTGATTAAGTTTTAAATCGAAATTTTATTTTACAGGTTAAACGTAAAATATATTTGGGAACGACTCGAATAATATATTCGGGAAAAGCTGATAGAATATATATGTGCTGAATTAGAATTTGTTGTTTTGAGTATCCACGAATATTCAGCAGTTTGAAATGTTTTTCCATAAGCTCTATATTTTGTATATAAAAGTCATAAACTGCATAATTTATATAGGAAGTTATATTAGTTTTCGTAATTTTTTTAAACCTGCAACAATATTTTATGTGGGGGGGGGGGGGGGGGGGGGGGGGGGAATATCTGTTGTTAGAAAATTCAACAAATCTGTTGTTAGAAGATCTAACAAATCTTGTTTGGAATCTATTTTGGAAGTAATTGAAATTTGTGAACATTTTTTTGAGGAGGAAGAATTTTTTGGGGATTTTTTTTGTGCATTTTGTATGCATGATTTGCAATGTTTTAATTAGTAAATTAAAAGGTTGTAGTTCTTGTGGAATTTTGAAGTTTATGTTGGAAATTAGAAACAAATTGAATATTCTGGAGAGAATATTTTTTTTTAGGAAATAAATTTTCTGTGCGTTTTTTTATACATGGTTTGCATTGTTGTAATTCAGAAAATTGAAGATTTTAATTCTGTGAATTGTTGAATTATATTTTCAAACTTACAAAAAAAGTTTTCGTTTTTTTTGTGTGCATTCTGTATGTATGTGTTTGCATTATTGTAATTAATAAGTTGAAAGTTTTTAGTTATTTTGTTTTTTTAATCTATTAATGAGCCCTTATGTACTATTTGAAATTTGTAAGATTCGATTTTTTTTTTGGGAAGGTCCCAAAGTTTCTGAAATGTTGATTTTGATTTGTTAAAAATCTGTAGAAATTGGTGTGAACTGATTTGAATTTGGTGTGAACTAATTTGAATTTGTATTTGAAAATTACAAAAATATTCGAAAATAGGAAAAGAAATCAGGAAGAACAAAAAAAAAAGGCCGAGCCAGGCCCAAAGCAAGCGACCCAACCCAGCAGCAAGCCCGCTTCTCCAGCCCAGGCCCACGGTGACGTCGCGGTGACGTCACTGTGGCCGGACCCTGCCGCGGCGGCGGCGGCCTCGCCGGCGGCGAACCAGCGCGTTTCGGGACGCGCGGGTGGGCGCTCCGGACGCGCGCAGACGCGGGGTGGCTAGGAGCGGCAGCGCGCCGCTTTTGGGTCGCCGGAGCGTCGCCGGTGACGCGCGAGCGCGGCGGTGGCCAGCGGAGACGGCGGCGGCGATTCCAGCGCGTACGCGGCTTCCCGGCAAGCGAAAATCGTGGAGGAAGGAGAGGAGGGGGCGCCGGCGGCGGCGACTTTCCGCCGCGCGCGAAAAAGGAGAGGGGAGGGGAGGTCTGCGGATGTTTTTGCTTGGAGGCCCCTGGAGTTTCGGAATTTTGCGGAACGGTCCTTGGCGGGGTTTTTTGTAAAATGGCGGGGCGTTTTCTGCAAAAGTTGCGCCAAAGTTCGTGCGGGGCGACGTGCCGTACTGTGATTGGAAGAAAGTCGGGAGCTACAGTAACATTGTAGCAGCTACAATGTTTTGCAGGTGGAGGTGCGATCAGGACCGTTCGTGCGCGCGATCGGACGGGCTGTGTTATTTGGGTGACGTGGATAGCCGAATTGAAGCTCAATCCAACGTACTTTCATATATAGTAGGATTA
The DNA here is from genome assembly GCA_947311845.1 of Poa pratensis. Lineage (NCBI taxonomy): Eukaryota > Viridiplantae > Streptophyta > Magnoliopsida > Poales > Poaceae > Poa > Poa pratensis. Next base: position 22,800,993 of record CAMZMU010000060.1, read on the forward strand.
ATTGTTGCAGATTTAGTACAACCTATATAGAGAGTATTAGAATTCACGGTTGAAGCTACTGCTCTCGTACAAAACATTGGAAATTTACAAAAAGAGGCGACATTTTGTATTCGAGCTTCCAGAAGTTCCATTTAAAAAATCACGAGGGAGGCACCCACAGTCCGGACTGCATTACACCGATCGAACGGAGCATCGATTCTGTGGAGACGCTTGCCGTTGCTGGGCGTCCTGACCGCGTCGTGGATGCGTTTCGGCCGGGACACCAAACACGCCTTTGGCAAGAATTAATTGCGCTGGAGGTCACACATCTCGTCACGTACGTGCACATTGGTCACACATCTGAAAAACGGGATTTTTTAGTCACACATCTCGACTTTGCGTGCACATTGGTCACAAACGGGAAGCGTCATCCCGTTTTGGATGGTAAATTTTCAGAAAACCCCCTGAGTAATATTAGGAGGACCATTTTGTAAAATTAAAAAAGTAGGAGGACCATTTTGTAAAATTAGAAGGACCATTTTGTAAAATTAGAAGGACCATTTTGTAAAATTAGGAGGACCATTTTGTAAAATTAATATTTCTCCAGGGGGTTTTCTGAAAATTTACCATCCAAAACGGGATGACACTTCCCGTTTGTGACCAATGTGCACGCAAAGTCGAGATGTGTGACAAAAAAATCCCGTTTTCCAGATGTATGACTAATGTGCACGTACGTGACGAGATGTGTGACCTCCGGCGCAATTAACTCCTTTGGCAACCTCGGCCGTTCGCTGACGTTACGCCACGTACGTCGACTTCGGCAGGCAGTACGTAGCTACCTGGAGGGCTCACCCACCGTCCGTGCCGCCGCGACGTTGCACAGGTCACTGGTCAGAAGCTCGTCAGAAGCGCCAGGTGTTTGGGCGCCGCCTTACGACGGGAGACACCTGGCTGGCTAAGGGTGAGCCGGTTGGTGAGTAGAATAAGGAACCAGAGGGGAAAACGAATTCTCCCGCGGACTAGCACACGTTTGGTCCGCTGAAAAATATCTCTGCTCCGGTATGACATTTGTGTTCCTTTTACGAACGAATTTTCCACGAATGCGTAAATATTGATTGAGGTGGAAAGGAACAGAAAGCAAAGCGTTTCCTTTGATGCTTCTTCCAAACACTGATGGCGATGGACGTCCGTTGGCGCGCCCGCCATGGCTCCGCGTGGCGGCAGAGAGTGCCTGAGCTTTCCCGAGAGTTCGCAACCATGTCCGCCAGCTGCTCCTCCCCCCTTCTGCCTAAAAGCGCAGGCCACAAGCAGACCCCACGGCACATCACCACACCACACCAGGACGACACCAGAGCACGCTAGCTAGCTAGCTAGGAGATAGAGAGCCCACGCCAAAGCATCCGTCCGTCTCGACTCCCACCGCGAGCCCGGCGTCATCCGCCGCCGGGCACGCACCGCCCAAAGTGCTCGATCGCCGCTCTCGCCGACGCAGGTGCGTTGCGTCGCTTGCCTCCTCCTCCTCCTCCTCCTCCTCCTCCTCCTCTTGTGTGTATTCATGCCATTAAGGTTGTCACAAAAAGAAACTAGGATCGGGGAAGAGCATGATCTCTCTGCCACTCATCAGGCCGCCGGCCAAATCTTTTTTAGATGAAAGGGCTATGCCCCGATTTCATTAGCGAAACCAGACTACAGTCTACAGAGTTTCCGGCTTTGATCTACCTCGTGTTATATTATTCTAAGATATGTGGATTCCTATCGATGGTATTGTATTACATCTGCTTCGCCTGACGGGTTTAGTTTGTGCGCGTCTTTTTTTTTTATGTTTCAGTTAGTCATCTGACGATTTGGTTAGTTTTCATGCTAGCGCCTGATTCTCTGTTCGGTTGATCATGTGAAGAAGCATCGACACTTTAATCGAGTTCTGCATGCATGTATGTGCAAGAGAAACACAGCTGGATTGATTAATAAACGAAAACGAAAAGCCTTGTGGAATCCTTTTTCAGAAGGGACATCAGTACACATAGGATCGACGAAACCTCTGGGTTGGTTTGGTTTGGTTTTGTTTCTCTGCACACCAGAGATAAAATCTGATTTCTAGTTTGCACAAGGTTTTTTTTTTCCGCTTTTGGAGGAAGGTGGAATAGTTTGCACAAAGTCATGGTAGCTAGCTATACTTCTGTACTGTTAAAAGCTCCTTGAGATTAGTTAAAGTCGTGTTATGTGCTTACCGTTATGGACTAACCTGCAACCTGAGCTAAAATTGTGCAGGTGAAGGCTGACCTGCAAACACACTGGTCAAGATGGTGGAGGGATATGAAACTGACAAGAACATCGAGACATGGAAGGTCAAGAAGTTGATCAAGGGGCTCGACGCTGCGAGGGGCAACGGCACAAGCATGATCTCCCTCATCATGCCGCCACGTGATCAGGTCTCTCGGGTCGCCAAGATGCTGGGCGATGAGTACGGGACCAGGGCCGGCCCGGAGGGGGGGTCAGGGTGGGCAGCCGCCCCGGGCCCCCAAAATATAGGGGCCCCACCCAGGTATGCAGACGTGTATGTATGTTGTATGGTCAGGGCCTGTGTATGACTACGTACTGGTATTAGCAGCCCAGCAGGAAAAAAAATGCCCGTAGGCTAGGAAGGCATGGCCCAGCGAGGCAACTCGTAAGCAGATTATTAGCAAAATGAATGCAGCAGCCAGCAGGAAGTCATCCATCGATTCGGCTCCTTCCCATAGCGTATTATACAACATCATGCGTCCGCCGCCACCGGTTCTGCAAAATCTCGTAATTTCGATCGCTTATTCATCGTATTACATGATGCATAGCTGGTACTATTCAATATTTGCTGTTAATTTGTTTTTGAAGAATTGTGTGTTATCATGCCGTCTAGAAAGTATCTATCAGTTAGTGCTAAAAGAAAAAGAGTAAAACGCCTGGATGATTTGGTACAATCACATAGGGAGATATTTACAATTTTGCAACGATAATAATGGAGCTTTGATAAACCCGGACGATGAGTTCACAATAGTTGTCGCGGAGGAAGATCAACCAACTAAGGAGAATTTTGATTTTGATCACTAAGAAGAAAATATCAACACCATCACTAATGCAAGTGTCTCTGAGAGTTGGCGACAGTTGCCACGAATGATATCGACATTGACCCCATCATAGGTGACTTGGCATCGAGAAATATTAGGAAATCCTTAAGGTAATATGTATAAATTTGTGTACTTCTTTGATACATTTAAGTGTTATTGACAATATATCTTTTACATATATATTTGTTATTATTGTTATGACGTCTATATAAGGGCCTCAATTTATAGTTTCGCCCCGGGCCCCCAAAATCTCAGGACCGCCCCTGTACGGGACAGCCTCCAACATCAAGAGTAGAGTCAACCGTCAGTCTGTCCTGGCTGCCATAACCTCTGCTCAGCAGAGGCTGAAGCTGTACAATCGAGTTCCCCCCAATGGGCTGGTGCTCTACACTGGCACCGTAGTCACCGATGATGGCAAGGAGAAGAAGGTCACCTTTGACTTCGAGCCGTTCAGGCCGATAAACGCTTCGCTGTACCTCTGCGACAACAAGTTCCACACTGAGGCGTTGAATGAGCTTTTGGAATCTGACGACAAGTTTGGTTTCATAATCATGGATGGCAATGGAACACTCTATGGCACGCTGAGTGGCAACAGTAGGGAAGTTGTTTACAAGTTCAGTGTCGATCTCCCTAAGAAGCACGGGCGAGGAGGGCAGTCTGCTCTCCGCTTCGCTCGCCTGCGCATGGAGAAGAGGCACAACTACCTGCGCAAAGCGGCTGAGCTCGCCACGCAGTTCTTCATCAACCCTGCTACCAACCAGCCAAACGTTGTTGGGCTCATCCTAGCTGGTTCAGCTGATTTCAAGACTGAGCTGGGCAAATCTGAGATGTTTGATCAACGCCTGCAAGCCAGGATAATCAAGTCGGTCGATGTCTCGTACGGAGGGGAGAGCGGCTTCAACCAGGCTATCGAGATGTCTGTCGAGGTCCTATCTGAAGTCAAGTTTGTTCAAGAGAAGAAACTCCTTGGGAAGTACTTTGAGGAGATAAGCCAAGACACCGGGAAGTATGTCCTTGGTGTGCAGGATACCATGTCAGCCCTTGAAATGGGTGCGGTCGACACGCTGATCGTGTGGGAGAATCTTGATGTCAAGCGGTATGAGCTGAAGAATTCTGTCACTGGGGAAACTGTGATTAAGTGCCTCAATAGTGACCAGGAGGCTGATCAGAGCAGCTTCATCGACGAGGCAAGTTCTGGTGAACTGGATGTCATTGACAGGATGCTGCTGCTGGAGTGGTTTGCTGAAAATTACCAGCAGTACGGTTGCAAGCTTGAGTTCGTCACGAACAGGTCGCAGGAAGGATCGCAGTTCTGCAAGGGCTTTGGTGGGATTGGTGGGATCCTCCGCTACCCCGCGGACATTGCTGCCTATGACGATGATGACATGCTGGATGACGACGTCTATGAAAACTTTGAATAGCAATCAACCGAAACTCAAGTGAATATGGTCCGGGAGGAGCCTGTGCTGGCCCGGACAGCACCGGGACGAGACCCTGAAAATTCCAAACAACCGGTGCAAGGAGCACAAGGTATGTAAACATGGATCATTCGCATTCCTGGTTCTGCTTCTTGATGTTGCATTCCTTTGTCTACTCTATCGACTGATCTTAATCATGTCATGTGCTCTCAGCAGGAGCTGGAGAGGAGGAACTAAGCAATTGAAGTCCAGATCTTGTGCAAGGCATGATGATGACATTGATGCTTTGGAGCTGATGTTTCTGCTCATCCAGTCCTGGAATTTGGTGATGCTACTAAAGAGCCATGGCTGGCTGCCTTCTCATGCTGCATCAGGGAATAATTATCAGAGTTGTATCGTTCGTATTGTGTAGTAACGGTTCTGTGCCAGTGTACGCTGAGTCGTTATATGGCGGGCTTATGCCATACTACTGCAGCTGTTGTGTCTGATCTGTTTGCTAAAATAAAGTTGTGAGTGTGCTACATTCGAGTTATTTGTATGGGTAGGATCTATGTGATACTTGCTTTTCAGAGTGAACTTCTGTATTTTCATGGTTATATGTTCATCTTGGTGCTGACGGTGCTTGTGCTGATAGAGACGCCTGATTGTCGATGATGTGGTATCATGGAGAAGGTGCATCATCTTCATATAAGAAGAGCAAAAAAAGAAAGAAAAAGTGTATCATCTTCATATAAGAAGAGCCAAACGGTTGATGTAACGCGGCTTACCTACGACTACAACGACAAAGGACTCTCGTCCAACATCTAGCCAGGGCGTGAGACATCGAGCATCAAGGCCGCTTCACGACTGATGTTGGACACCTATAGCACGAGCATGACTCAACGCACCTTCCATCCACCAACCACAAAGAACTCACTCGTCCAACCTCTAGCCAGGAGGCCGGACATATCAAGGCCACTGATGTCTGGACACACGCACGACCATGACTATCTACGCGCCTACGCGCCTAGGAGAAGTTGCCTAGTAGGCAGCAGGACCAGCCGGACCTAAGGAAGGTGTCGTTCTAGGAAGCAACAGCAACAGCGATGGCAGTAGATTGCGCTCCGAATGCCCGTGCCCTTAGCAACAGCCAACGCCATAGGCCCATAGCCATCGTGCCGCCAACAACTCCAGCTGCCACTTCTGGGACTACAAGGGCAACGTCTCAAGGAGGAAACGCCGCCATGGCGCCACCGCCTCCTGGCCCGGCAAACCAGACCTACGAAGGAAGAAATTACTTCCGATTGCTACTCTTTTGGAAGAAGAAAAAAGATCATCATCCCCGATTCTGCTGTTGTCAAAAGTTTGTCAATCCTAGGACATGAATAGCATATGCTCTCGGTAAAGAAGATGGTGGAAACCACACCAGCTCCTATAATATACATCATGTTTGCCATTTCTAACAATTAGGATTAGCCAAAAAAAATTTACTGCCACGGACAAGAAAGTGAAAACTAGATTCTCTGGACATGACCGAAAGGAGTTGTTGCATGGTCCCTAACCTTGGTTTAAATAAGCGGCCCAGCCCAAAGCAAAAGGTACCAGTGAATTCAGTATAACAGAAACAAAATGAGTGGTCAATTGTCATGATGCATATTGTGTATGAAATTGGCCACAGACCTGTGGAAGATGCACACATCTGCGAGAACCTGAGGCATCACATTACTTCTTCCTCTTCTTGGCCTTCCCCTTGGAAGCCTGAGTAGGCTGGCTGGAGGAGGGCGGTTCCGGAACCTGTGGCATCTCTTCCTGATGAACCACTTCTTCATCAGACATGGTGGCTGGCTCATTTCTTCTAACTCCTCTATGGCTAGAACCGCCAATGCTCACTCCACCGGACGTAGCGGTGCCCCTTGATTGCTGAGGCGGTGGTACCACATCATAGGAAGTGTTATGACACACAAGCCTAGCTGCCGCCCCCGGAGCCTCTGTGTGGTTTTCTGGTAGGCACTGACAAAATTAGTCCACATGTGATAATTGGAACAGGGAAGTGTGCGTTTTGGTTGAAAAATAGCATCAACTACTTGCAGAAAGAGGTAAACGTATATGTCATGTTCGCAGAGCTGTTTTTCAAAATAAAAGGAATCCACTGATAGAATCCACTTATCAGCCGTAGCACCGCAAGAGTGCATGGCTAGGTATACCCACAACTAAAATTCCCTTCGGGTATATGAAAGTGGCTGTAATCATGTAACCATATACTCCCTTCGTTCAGGTGTACTAGGCCGCTGAGCAAACTGGAGCAATTCGAGATTCTAAGTTAATCACACATGGAAAACCCTCACCCAATGCCGCAGCCACTAATAACATAAGTCAATTAGCCACTAATAACATAAGTCAATTAAATGAATTAGCCATTGCATATTCAGGTGCAGCCTCGTCACTGGACATTTCACATTAATTAGCGAGAGAAATAAGAGAGAGGGAGGGATTAACTAGATGAGTAATTATCTCTCTTGGTCCTGCCGAATTGGCTCTCTGGCCTTACAAACCCGATTGGAGAGAATATACTGCAATTTATTATGCTAAACACCATAACCGTCGTTCCTTTGTACCTATTAGTTTGGTAGATGAACACTTTAAAACCTATTGCAAGTTTACTAGTCTACTCAACTAGTGGCTTTGAAAGTATAATAATCTACTCAACATGCGGTGCGGATTTGCGGGGGCGCTGGTGCCTCGCGCACAGCTGCGGGCGTGGTTTGGCCCGGGTGCGGAATAACTATTCTACTCCCTCTGAGTCAAATAGTGTGACCCTATATATTAGCTAGCACACTTTGTGCCAAGCATTCCCTGTGCTAGCAAATTAATTGCGAAATGTACAAGATCAACTTACTGTTTCCCCTTGGCAGCTATGCGACATAAAGAATTTTCAGTTAGGACGTAAAGTACCTCCCGCGCTGCGCAAACCGAGGACAAACCGCTCCCGTGCCAGGCACCCATGCACACGGTCGCTAGTGTCATAAGAAAGTTGCATGTAGCGTAAGAAAGACACGAACGATTCCACACGAGCGAAGCCATGGACCACCTTTCGTAATGTGCATGTGAGGTAAAATACTAGGTTCATGGACCATGAAGCACAATAAAATACTAGTGAGTCAGGGTAGGAAAACTTATTTTTAAGCAATCTGCCAGAAAATTACGTCCGACCGAGAACGAATGTGCTTGTGATGTTAAAATATGTGGCCTAAGTAACTCTAATTTCAGAAATCATGTTTGCATTTTTTGTCTTGTGTAAAAAAAAATATAGTCAATCGTAAATAAAATTCTAATGACCAGGAGTATCTGTGCTCAAAATAGCAAATCCTATTTTTGGATCGCACCGGGTGGTTGGGAAGGCATCGACTCCGGTGTTCGGTCACGGTGATTCAGAAGGCACCGGAAGACATGCAAATTTTTAGGTGGCTAGGAATGAAACACATCGCAGTCGTATTGTTATAAATAGTAGTTCAACCCTACATTGTAAAATATCATGCAGACAAAATAGCATTTTCCCCTCGTCTCCTATTCTGCAATGTTCGTAAGTATCCAGAGTTCATATGTGTTGATGAGTTCTCATTAGACTATGAGAGTATAATCACAATACATGGAAAATTCAAGACTTGCATGGTAAGCCATAACATTTATCATCCACTAAAGTTGTACGATCCTTAGTATGTTTAATATTAATTACATCGCTTGTAGTTTATACCTTGCATGTTTGGGGATCATTTCACTCGTCGTTTTAGAAGTGAGTTTAAAGTGGAGATGGCCGTAACCCACGAATGTTACAATTTCGACGTATGAACAAACGAAATACGAATGCATGGTCTTGGTACTCCCATTTTGGGTAACCTAAAGTAAATATTGAAATTGCGAAGCCGCCCGACAGTCGGCGTATATGGCCAACCGTTAGGTGTGGGTGGATCATTGGGCCCATGGCAAAACAAAGCTCATCTCTTACCTTAAGATTGTAAAACGACGAGTGAAGTGATCCCCAAACGTGCAAAGTAAAACCTACAAGCGATGCAATTAATATCAAACATACTAAGGATCATACGACTTTAGTGGATGATAAATGTTATGGCTTACCATGCAAGTCTTGAATTTTCCATGTATTGCGAGTATATTCTCATAGTCTAATGAGAACTCATCAACACATATGAACTCTAGATACTTACAAACATTGCAAAATGGGAGACGAGGGGAAAATGCTATTTTTTCTGAATGTTATTTTACAAGCTAGGGTTGAACTACTATTTATAACAATGCGACTGCGATGTGTTTCATTCCTAGCCACGTAAAAAATTGCATGTCTTCCAGTGCCTTCTGAATCACCTTGACCGAACACCGAAGTCGATTCCTTCCCAACCACCCGGTGCGATCCAACAATAGGATTTGCTATTCTGAGCACACATACTCCTAACCATTATAATTTTATTTATGTTGACTATATTTTTGTCTTTTTTACACAAGCCACAAAATGCAAACATGATTCCTGAAATTAGAGTTACTTAGGCCACATATTTTACCATCATAAGCACATTCATTTTCGGGTCGGACGTAATTTTCTGGCAGTTTGCTTAAAACAAAGTTTTCCTACCCTGGCTCACTAGTATTTTATTATGGTTCATGGTCTATGGTCCATGAACCTAGTATTTTACCTCACATGCAAATTACGAAAGGTGGTCCATGGCTTCGCTCGTGTGTAATTGTTCCTGTCTTTCTTACGTTGCATGCAACTTTCTTACGACACTAGCGATCGAGTGCGTGGGTGCCTGGGGCGGGAGCGATTTGTCCGCTCGGTTTGCGCAGCACGGGAGGTACTCTTACGTCCTAACTGAATATTCTTTATTCGCATGCGGTGCGGATTTGCAGGCGAGCTGACCGCTGGCGTTGGTGCCTCGCGTGCGGTTGCGGGCATGGTTTTGCCTGGGTGCAGAATAACTATTCTATTCATGGATTTTTATTACCTCTATGTTTGTGGTTCAAGTTACTGCATGGTATATTTCTTCCCTGAAAATTAAGTGTGCCTAACTAAGTCAAAAGTAAAAACTACCACTAAACACATGCATACATAGCAAGATACTAAGACCATAAATCATCTATAAACCAATGAGGTAAGTTCTTCGCAACACAAAAAATTGGAACGCAAGGAGGCAAGGAGGAAATAAGACTGCTCTCGGATTACCTCAATGAATGCCCTTAATGTGTCCTCCGCATCTGGAGCCCCTCTAGCTGTACGAAGCACAACCCCAGCCTCATTAATAGTTAGCATCAACTCCATGGCCTAAACAAATACACAATCGATTATAGGAATAGCTCAATAATTAGAAAGTTCATAAATGTGTTGTCAATACTTACCACTTGATCTGCTATTGGTGCATGCTCTATCTGGAAGCCCGCCTGGTTTTCGTTGTCAAACTCTTTATCCTTGTCTAAGCTCCGCTCCTGCAATTTATCATCGTGTGTGCAAGCAGTCTTTAGACACATGCGAGTAGCACCATGTAGCCATTCCAGATAATCTCTAAACCTCTTGTTCTTGTGGAGGTGAGGTTCAGAGGTATCAACGGCTACATTCCACTCATCAATATACTTTTTGTGATGCTTCGACCAATCCGTTATTGTTTTATTCTTCTTCCTATCTAGACTGCATAACACTTAATGTCAATTAAACAATCATTCCATAATATACATTCATAGGGAATAGAGAAGTGCAATAATGTTTACCGGTGCAATTCAACCAAAGTATCTAATGGTTGAGGTGGCAATGGTTGCAATAATCCGAACTGTCGCATCACTCGATGTGGTAAATGATATTCCACCACATAAAAGCAAATCAGCGGACAAATAGCTTTCCAAAGCAGATCATCGCGCATACAAATGTGATTCAACTCCAAGTTGTTTATCTCATCACGAGTGTATGCATGGTTTACAAAGCGACGCTTTGGCGCTTTGACATGGGGGGGCGCTTTGGCGCTTAAGCGACGCCTAAGCGGGCGCTTTGGACGCTAAAGCGCCTAAAGCGGGCGTTTTTCCAAAGCGGAGCTGGGGCGCCTTGACGCCTAGGCGTCCTTAAGCGGACGCTTTGAAAACCATGAGTGTATGGCGACCACTGAACCTATATGAATAGAAAGATACACTCATTTATTACTTCAATATAACAAAATGACCACAATATCATATGTGGAGAACATAAACTATGACGTTAGGGACAAACAAATTTAGAAAAAAAATATTGCTATAATAATTACCATCGATGGTTGCAAGAGATCCATCTCACGGATGTAGTATTCATAAAGTATTTCAGCCTTTCCATTCTTTTCTGACACCCGCTCCCATAGATGAGCAACAGTGGGCCGGCAATCCTCCTCTTCGAATGCCCAAGGATTGCGAGCACTACTAGGTCTCCCCACAGGCAGACGCTCCCACATCCACACTTGTACAAGCAATACACACCCTCCTACTCCCTCTGTTTTTTAATATAAGATGTTTTATCTTTTGTCCACATGTACATGCACACAAATGTATGTAAACACATTTTTGTGTGCATGTTCACTCATTTTAGTGTGCATATAGACAACATGTGTACCACCTAAAACATCTTATATTAAAAAACGGAGGGAGTAGGTTGGAGCCAGGATTTACCCGCCTACAAGCCTCACAAAGTTGTCGATACAAGAATGCCAAGGCCGCAGAACCCCAACTATACTGCCCTGCCTGATCCCAATCTCTGAAGAGAGGAAGCCGCCACATCCAAGAGGCACTATCCCCGGTACCATCTGGGAATAGTGTGAAACCAAGGACATACAAGACATACGCCCTCGCTGCACGCTCCACCGTGAGATCGTCTGCACCTGCTGCAGGGGGGTCCCCGAAGTGATGGCACAGCCACACAAAGGAAACACAATTTGTCTTTCCACTATCTGGGAGTGCACCAAGGTACTCCTCAACCCTCTCCGGCCATCCCGCGGACTCAACATTCCCAGTGACAGAATGTCCAACAATCGGCAAGCCAAGAATCATGGCAACATCCTGAAGAGTGATAGTCATCTCTCCACAGGGCAAGTGAAACGAGTGTGTCTCGGGTCTCCATCGGTCGATCAGTGCAGTGAGAGCGGGAGCATTGAAAGTAGGGATCCCCCGCCTAACCATAGCGATGAAAGGTAAAAGGCCCGCCCTCCGAAGGTATGGCGTGTACCGCTCATCGTACTTCATGTCTGGATGAGTTGCGCTATGACACCGAATCCGAAGAGGAAAAAGCTTCTGGAAAATTACAAAGTAGAAATAATTAGTTCAAACACAAATAAGTGGCAAAGGATGAATCAATAAGAATGGAACAGATAGTAATACAATATAAATAAATACCTCCCGGTCAGCTAAACGACGACCACGATGTTCGGCTTCATAAAATTCTTCGAGAAGTTCGTACTCTTGTGGCATCCTGCATTATGAAAAGGATAATCTACATAAGGAATTTTGATGGGAACTATTGGTGTGATATTAGGAAAATATTGATATGGGCTTATCATGTTGGCATTACATCTTGTCAATCATTTTCTATATCACAGTTTAATACAGTTTCTGACAGTGGAGACTTATGATAAATAAAATTCTGCTTCTGCAATCATTATGCTAATAGTACTATCGGGTGTTTTTTTTTTTTTTTGACCACAGATCAGTACTAGGAGGAATATATGAAGAAATAAGAAATTGGCTTTGTAAAGATTAGTACTAATCACCTAACGGTAGGAAAGCAATATTAACAATGAACTTTGCAGTAATCACTCAAAATTTAGGATAAATATGTGTATCGCCTAGAATATGTTATCATGTATATTCAATGGATTATTTTAGGATTAAAGTGGAAGCATTTTCTCAAGCGTGGGGAAGCTTTTATCCATGCTGATTATACTGATTGAACGATACAGAAGAGTCTGTAGTAGACACATGAGGTACCGGATTGATTTTTTGGTTGTATTTAAAGTATGTTTAGATTATCCGGTGCTTGTACGAAGACATGGCAAAGGGCAAATTTTAGAAGAGGCCAGCTACTGAAGTCCATGTATCCAATTTTCCAGTTAAGAGTGCACCATGCCAAAAACAAAAGGGAAAAAGGGAGGAGCATCTGTATGATCAGAATACCAGTCATGCTGCGTGCACTATGGAACTATCAGTATTGTGAACTTAATAAAACTCTTAGCACCACCTTTTGGACAATCAATAAGCTGAACAAATAAGAATGTGGCTATGCTCAACTTTTGCTAGATGCAGTTACTGAAAAGAGCAATTAGTGTCCAATGATGATAATTGGTGGATTTCCAAGTGTTATCAATGTACAATGCCCCAAAAAATAAAGCATCAGATACAGTAACTAGCCATACCAAGATTTTCAGGCACAATTTGCACATACAGACTGAACTGGACAAATGAAGGGGAAATGCTGTCACGAACGAGTTAGTCGATGCTCGGTTATTTAGGCTGAAACTAGCAGTCAAGCGAAATTTTGGTGTAGTTGGGGTGACTGAATAAGCAATACCTCACCGACAGATCCCACCGGAGTACGGAGCACCCTAAACCTGAAGACGAGCTTCTCCACGGTTCTCGACGTCACTCCAATGGCAGGGATCACACCCCGCACGCTCCCCTTCGCTTGCCGGCGGAAGAAGCTCCCACTGCCTCCGGCCGTCCGCCGGACCAGGGCCCCAATCGCTACCTCGCCCGGCGAGCGGCCTCCCGCTCGCTAGCACGGACAATGGCTTGATTGGGCGTCCAGCGCAAACCACCGAGCAGATGGCGAGCGACGCGAGGCAGAGCAGCTCCGCGGCAGAAAGGAGCGTATCGTGGGCGGCGCCGGCGGCAGAGGGAGAACGAAGGCCGATGGGGAGCGGCGGAATGGTATGGCGCCGAGTGGGCTTGGCGCGGGCCGAGGCCACTGGCGTCAACTTGCAGCCTTTCCCCGGCGCCAAAGACTTCGGCGCGGAACAATCCATGCATTTACTAGCTCCGTTTTAAATTAGATGACTTTCATTTTCATTTGTCTATATATATCCAAATGTATTTATAATTGTAACATATCTAAATACAACCACTTTTAGATAAATGGAAGTCATCCAATTTAGAACGGAGGGAGAAGTTTTTTCCTTTTTATTGTTTTGCTGACTTTCCAATTAAAATAGGACTGCACCAGGAGTAAGCTTTGACCCCTTATCTTTTTACTTTGGTGATGGATGAGGTTACAGGGGATATACAAAGAGATATCCTATGGTGTATACTCTTTGCGGATGATGTGGTGTTAGTTGACGATAGTCGGGCGGGGTTAATAGAAAGTTAGATCGGTGGAGGCGGACTCTACAATCGAAAGGTTTTAGTCTTAGTAGAACCAAAACTGAGTACACGAGGTGCAGTTTCAATACTACTAGGCACGAGGAGGATGATGTTAGGTTTGATGGACAAGTGGTACCTAAGAAAGACACCTTCCGATATTTGGGGTCTATGCTCTACAAGGATGGTGATATCGATGAAGATGTGAGTTATCGAATCAAAAATGGTTGGATGAAGTGACGTCAAGCTTCTAGCGTCCTCTGTGACACGCGAGTGCCACAAAAGTTAAAAGTCAAGTTCTATAGGACGACGATTCGGCTTGCGATATTGTATGGCGCAGAATGTTGGCCGACCAAGAGACGATATATCCAACAGTTAGGTGTAGTGGAGATGTGCATGTTGAGATGGATATGTGGCCACACAAGAAAGGACCAGGTCAGGAATGATGATATACGTGAGAGAGTTGGGTAGCACCGATTGAAGAGAAGCTTGTCCAACACTGTCTAACATGGTTTGGTCATATAAAACGTAGGCCTCCGAAAACGCCTTTGCATACTGGACGGATAAAGCGGGATGAGAATGTTACGAGGGGTCGTGGTAGGCCAAACTTGACATGGGAGGAGTCTGTTAAAAGAGATCTAAAGGATTGGAATATCACAAAAAAAACTAGCCATGGACAGGGTTGCGTGGAAGTTAGCTATCCATGTGCCAGAACCATAACTTGGATTCGTGATCTTATGGGTTTCAACTCTAGCCTACCCCAACTTGTTTGGGAATAAAACATTTTGTTGTTGTTATTGTTGTTGTAAGAGCATCTCCAGCAGCCTTTCCATATTTGGTCAGGATTTGTAAAAACTGAAAATATACAAATTTGCCCCAAAAATGGTGCTCCAACAACCTTTGTATAAGTGGTCCCCTCCCTAAAAAAATATACAAAGCTTGCTATCCTTGCCCCCTCCCTTGGTCTATTTGCAAAGTGGAGAGGCCACTTTGTATACCTGAAAAAACACGGCGGGAAGGACCAACGACCGCGCAGGGAAAATTCCGCCCCGCTCCTGCGACCACGCCGCCGCCGTCTCCGGCCGCCGGAGTAGCCATGGAAGCCATGGGCGACCTCCCACACACTCCCGACACCGGCACGGACCCGCCACCGCCACTTCTCGTCGTAGTCGCGGCCAAGCCCAAGGCGCAGCGGTGCCTAGGGTTGGCGTCGCCGCCGAGGCTCGCGGCCGCCGCCTCTCCCGCCATCCCCTGCGCCGCCAATGGGCTCGCCGTCGCCGCCGCGTACATCTCCTCGCCCCCAGCCACCGTCCCCTGCGCCCCCGCCGCCAATGGCAAGCAGAGGAGGCCGCGACGCGACCCATCCGCGCCGGCACCGGGGAAGCGACCAGAGGTGAAGAAGAAGGCTCCCCCGGCACCCGCGCCTCCACCTACGTCCTCTGTGGAGCCTCCCCTGGCACCGGCGGCCTCCATGGAGCCCAAGGCGAGCTCGCCTGCTCCCGTGCCCACCTCCTCACTAATGGTGCTCGACGGAATGCCAACAAGGTATAATTTTTCTTCTTCTTCTTTTCTTTTGGTTGTAAATGCATGTGTAGGTCAAATATATGTAATTGTATGCTTGCAAATGCATGTCTAGAACAATTATATTTGCAACTTATAAATTGTTGTGGTACTTGTAGCATGGACGATGAAAATTTCATGAACTACACTTGTGGGGATGCACCGGCGATGCCATCACAAGAGTATATACAAGAGGATGAGGGTGAGGGTGAGGGCTTTGTTGAACCTATTCCTAAAAGGGGGAGGAGAACTAATTTCTCTCAAAAGGGAAATGAAACACTGTGCAATGCATGGAGAAAAATTGGTGTAGATGCAATTGTTGGGAATGAACAACAAAGCTCAGCCTATTGGGACCATATCCATGAGCTCTACAAACTTCTTCTCAAGGGTGACATGGCTAGGAGTGTCGGCTCTCTTCAAAACCGTTTCCATACAATTAATGCAGATTGTTTCAAGTGGTCATGTTGCTTGGCTCAAGTTGATCGTCTCAATCCAAGTGGGACTAACGCCGAAGATAAGGTAGCTCAACATTGTGCAATGCATTTTATTTTACCTTTTCATTTATGTTGCTTTGCTCAAGTTGATGCTTTACTTTTATCTTTTGTAGCTCAACATTGCTCAAAATTTATTCATGGGAAAACCTAAGAAGAAAAGGGGCAAACAAGTAGCGGGGAAGCCCTTTACTTTGTTTCATTGTTGGAAAATGCTCGAGAATGATGAGAAATGGAAAACCCGTCCCTCCAATGAAATACCAAACAAGAGGAAGGCTCCTTCTAGCTCGGTTGGAGATGATTTTGTGGTGGACTCCGATGATGATGGAGCAAGTAGCCCAACTTTTCCCTCATCGGTCAATAGAGGAAGGCCGGATGGAAGGAAGAAAGCAAAAAAACGCGAGGGCAAATGGAGAGGAGGGAGGCTACAAGCAATCATTGGACAACATGATGGAGATGAGGAAAGACATTGCTACGCAAAGGAGAGAGATGAAGACCAAGGAAATGGAGGAGAGGAGGGAGGCTGAGGAGAAGAAGTTGGCCGTCGAAGAGAAGTTGGCCGAGATTGAGGTGAGGAGGGCAGCCGCCAAGGAGAGGAGAGTGGCGGCCGAGGAGAAGTTGGCCGAGATCGAGGAGAGGAAGTTGGCATCCGAGGAGATGACCAAGAGGCTTGAGAATGAGCAAAGGATCATGTTTATGGATCCAAGTGGCCTAGACGAGAAGGCTCGGGCTTATCTAGAGATTTATCGTGACCAAATCTTGGTGGCAAAAGGTTACTACCCAAATAATGGTGGCAATGGGGAGGGTGCTATTTGAGCAAGACATTATTGCACCGATGATGAACTTTTAGTTTGTGGTGTTGTTCATGCACCACCGATGATGAACTTTTAGTTTGTGATGTTGTTCTTGCACTATGCCCTCGGTTCTATGCTTGGTGAACTTTTAAATTCGCAATATTTTGGATTGGTATTCTGATGATGTTTATTTGGATGGAATGCTCTAATTATTGTATGTGTGGAAATCGGATGTTCATTTCATTGATATATGCAATTGTCTAGTATTGGATTGCTATTCTAGTTTTGAATTGCTATTATACAAAGGCTGTGAAAGCACAAATTGGTTTGGCTTTGTATACCTTCTCTCTCCTCTTGCTATACCCAGTTTTTACAAATGCTGTTGGAGATGCTCTAAGTCGCTTGATAATCTATACTTCTTATAAAGTAAAACCCACTAAGTAGAATTAATATTTTTCTATCTCAACCTGCAAGCCATCCATATCACTTCCTATTTTATTCAATCAATTGTACACATCATCCCACTTATATCATTATTTATTGTCTATATCTACATGCAAGAATCCACATCATCCTTTTCATTAGCCATCAAGTTATCTATATCATGTCATCTTTTTTACCGTTCAAACGATAAAATCGCACCATCTTGATATGTAATTCCATAATTAAATAATGTGCAAGTGGAACACCGGAATCAGTTTTGAAAATCAAGTGCTTTTTGCGCCAAGATTTTCAATATGAAAAAACGCATAGCTATTATTCGAAATTATGTGCATATTATGTGCTCTTCTATATGTAATCGCTCAAAAACTTTTTAGACACATAATTTAGCAATTTGTATGGCATCTTCATGTAAGCCATCCACATCATCAGTTTTTTCTACCCGCTGATGTCACTTTATCTACATCAATAAACATCAATCATGTACACCCTGAATCATAAGAAACTTTAAATTATAAAATACTCATACATTTCATGTCTATTAAATTAAATGTAGCCTCTCAAGTGTTATGATCAACTAAATTTTGCATTCCTATAGTCAACTTCAAGAGTTTATATGTTTTACTAGGTTTGTTAAGAGATACTGCTGCAACGTGTGGGTATCGTACTAGTTAAGTAAAATATTAGTCGCCTTCTTAGCTGTTGGATTTTTTATCATTATTCGTATTAGTCTGAGAGTTGCACATGGTTGCAACTGTGCAACTGACCGAGATTTAGTTGTTTTTACTCGATTCCTTAGCTGTTAGATTTGCGTCGCGATTCATGCTAAACTCAGAGTTGCACACGAGATACAATTGTGTGCAACTGAGTGAGAATTCGTTAAATCAAAATCGACTCCTTAACCATTAGATTTGCATCGTGATTTGTAATATTTTTAGAGATTTAATTAAATCTAGGTCGTCCGGCACCTGTTCCTAACCTGGTCGCCGACTTTCCCAGCCAGCGTTTCCCACAGACGATCCGCCGCTCCCCTTCCCCTCTGATCGCCGTCTTGGCGGCACGAGGGGGTGGGGAGCTCCGGCTCTCGTTTTTGTGGTGTTTTTCTCCTAAATGTTTTAGGTTTCGAGTTTCCTCCATTGGTGTCATGGTGGGGCGGATGCCGATGGTGCTATTAGGAATAATGGTCTTCTAGCCCATGCTCCTGCTCGTCGGAGGTGTTGCTGACACGGGAGGCTTGTGGAGTCCAAACTGTTGGAGCAGTTTCGATCTGATGCTGTGTCTATGAAAGGACAATGATGTCGCCTAGAGGGGGTGAATAGGCGATTAAAACCTTTTCGGTTTAGGCTTGGTAATTGCGGAATAAAACTAGCTGTTTAAATTAACAAGCTAACAACCTAAATAAACAAGGTTCACCTATGTGCACCAACAACTTATGCTAAGCAAGGCAAGTAACAAAGTGATAGCAATATAGAATACTTCAAGCACGAAGGCTGTCACAATGTAAAGTGCATAAGTAAAGAGCTCGGGTATAGAAATAAACGAGGCACGCGGAGACGAGGATGTATTCCCGAATTCCTCTTTTTTAGGGGACTATGTCTCGTTGGAGAGGTGTGAGCCAACACAATGACTCAACAGCCACAAAGGCTTCACCTTCTTCTCCGATGAACCGCACCACAAAAGGTTTGGTTCACCTTCCACTTTCGGAATCCTTCAAGGCGGAATCCGGAGCCTTTACAACAACAATCCGGGGCACAACCCACAACTGGATTGGGGGCTCCCGAACGGCTACAAGTGACCACAAAAGGTGTCAACCACCACAAGGCGTCTAGGGTCCAATGACCCAAGAGTAACAAGCTCACAAACTTTCAACTTCCACGAATACTCGTGGAGAGCACAAACCGATGCACAAAGCAATGGCAAGAGCACAAGTGATCAAATCTTTCACTCTCAAATCCCACCAAAAGCAACTAATAATTATGGGGGAGAAGAGAGGAAGAACAATGAAGAACCCAACAAATGGAACTCCAAGATCTAGATCCAAAGGGTTCCCCTCACTTAGAGGAGAGATGGATTGGTGGAAATATAGATCTAGATCTCCTCTCACTTTCCCTCAAAGATATGCAAGAATCATGGGAGGGATTGAGAGAGAGGCAACCTTTTCAAGGTCAACAATGGTGGGAGAGAGAGAGAGAGAGAGAGAGAGAGGAAAATGTGCTGCAGAAAAGCCTTGACTCTTTGGGGAAGAAAGGACCTTTTATTGGTCTCCCAAAAAAAAGAGCCGTTGCAGGAAATTTTGCACCGGAGACTCCGGCCCGAGTGACCGGAGACTCTGGCCTGGGCCGGAGACTCCGGACACATTCTGGTAAGTTTCCGGCCTGGGTCCAGTGGCTGAACCACCTTGAGGCTTGGAGCAGGTCAGACCGGAGTCTTTTGGTCCAAAGACCGGAGACTCCAGCCTGGGGCGGAGACTCCGCCCTTCCTCCGGTAACTTTCCGGTAACACTCCGGACAGGGTCCAAGGAATGAACCAACTTGAGCCTCTTCGACATAATCCCCTGAGTCCGGAGACTCCGGTTGGGGCACACCCGGAGACTCCGGCCTAGAAAAGCACAAAACTGCAAACCCAATAACTTTTGCAAGAAAACTCCAAATGGGATGAAACCAATTTTGTTGGAAAGATAGCAACAAGAGTTTTCCTACAAAAATATTAAGAACCATAAATAGAGTAAAGTCACCACCCCATGGGAAGGTGTGGAACTTTCCTCAAGGATAAACCGATAATATTTCCAAACCCGAAACACAACAAGTTTATCATCCAGACTCCGTTTTCTATGATCTTGGGCTTGTTTCGAAGATAATCACAAGCTCTACAAGATTATGCATATATACATCATAGTCCATCATGTGAGGAGGAGAACACAAGAGAAGAGTTTGACCTCTCTACAAAAGATGAACCGGTAAAACCTCCAACATAAAAAACATCACAGGATATTCAAATGAAATCCGTTTTTGATGAACTAGAGCTTGGTATGGAGATGAACACAAGCTCTAAATTCTCACAAGGATAAAAGACAAATAAGAACCAAGAAAGATGATATGCCAAATACGCAAAGGTTTGATCTCTCCACAAATATGCGATCAAGTTACTCACTTGAGAGCCCCTCTTGATAGTACGTTGTCTATCCTATAATCCGGTCTCCCACTAACACCATGAGACCGGTAAAATAGAAACCATATCAAGATCATAACTTTGCCTTGCGCATTCCACTTGAGCTAGATGATGATGATCTTGGACTCTTCAAGTGGACCACATTTTTTGTTTGCGCTTCGCTTGATGAAGATTCACATGTTGCTCCCCCATACTCCAAAGTGGGAGAGCCTCTCATAGGCGCATCTTCTCTTGACCAAATATCTCCAAATGGGTGGCAAGCTTCAAGCATAGAATTCCTTCGAGATGTTTCTCTTGAACTTGCAATTATGCCCAACTCTACACATGACCATTCTTCATATAAACCCTTGAATAGAGCATTGATCATCATGTAATCTTCTAGAGTTCAACACATGAACTCTAATATTTTCCTATGGACAAGATCTATAAGAATATCTCAATGCAAACATTAGTCCATAAGGATTGTCATTAATTACCAAAACCACGCATGGGCAACACATGCACTTTCAGTCTAGGCGTGGCGGCAGGAAGAGGCTGCTCTTGGAGTGTGGTGGTGCTGCCTGCTGTGGATCTGCGGAAGATGGTGGGGGAATCCGGCCGCCTGTGGAAGGGCGGGGTGGCGCTGGCCCCGGATTCGATGTTGAAGAGGCTTGGAGGGCTCATCCGGCTAATGTTCTTTTTTGGGATAGATCCAGCCTTACGGGCTGGTGGCTATCACACCACATTAACGCCTTATGGCAAGGGGTTTCTTCAGCGTCAAGATGTGGGTCAATTGCTGGTGCTCTTCTTCTCCGGCGACGGCGGCGAAAGACGTGGATGCTTGGTAGTTGCGGCGATGGCAGTTTGGAGCAGTTTTATCGCTTGTTTTCTCCAAGTTTTATGTTACTTGTATTCGTGTCAACTTTGTATCTGTACTATTATCAATACAAGTAATGTATGCCTTCCGGCGTACAATGTAAAAAAAATCTAAGTCGACTGAGATTTAGACAATCTTTTTTAAGAGAGAACATCATTAGGATAATCTATCGCGGTTACACAAGAAAGTAATTTACCTACTTCAAAAACAATCAAGAAAGGAAGAAAATATTTACTTCTTTTCAAGAAAATGTATGCACCTCATTTCTTAATGTTTTAAAATATATACTTTTTTAATATTCCGTGATGGTGGATGCGACGCGGATTGGGAGCAGAGAAAGTGAGCGGCTACGGTTTGGCCGTCAGGTAAGCCGGGAAGGGGCTCCTCAGGCGGAGCGCCGGTCGATACACCACGAACGCACAAGACTGACCAGCGACGACACTCAGTTTATGTGTATGGGCGACCCCAAATCGTTCTCCCCTCACTACCTGCACACACACATATGGGTTAATATATGAGTGTTGTTGGACAAGCCGAACATTTGGTTTGAGTATGGGGTTTCCTGATAGGGCGAAGGTGTCCGATCTTTCGATGAGATGAAGATACGTCGATTCTGGTGGAGTTCGACCTTGGCGATTCGACTACTACGCACACGTACGCAGCGCCAATGCAATCGCTAAACCAATCTCCTGAGGTTACCGAATCCTGCAGAAGCACGATCGGCCTGACCAATAGGTCTAGTTCTACCTGCGATCGAGGAACAAGTAAGAACCAATATTGCAATCAAGAATTGCGGATATAAGATGAACTTTATTGAAAAGGTGGGATTCCGTAAGCGGTCTTAATCTGGTCGTTGGACACAAATCGAGATCACGAAGATGCAGCGAAACGCTAGGCAGTCTTTTAGCTAAACAAAATCCGAGTCTAAACGAAACCCTAGTCGAGGTATATAAGGAGGAAAGGAGGGGGTTTCGGCCAGCCTTGGGGAAGGCCGAATCCAACCCTTGGAGGACTTTCCTTCCTTAATACGGACTCTAAAAAAGCACTAAAACTCCTGGTTCGAATTACATGGCCCATGGCCCATGAATAAAAGGTGACGCAGCACCATATGTGACTATGGACGAGATTATGAAGTGTAGACTTGATGAATTCGTCCAAGTCTTCAAATGTCATCATGGTGGCTTCAAGTTGTTGTAGTCTCCATTGGTGGCATCATCCCCTCCCTTGTTTCCACGCCTGCGGCTATCTCCATCCACGTACATGCTCCATAGCTTGTCCCTCTCGTCCATGCTTGGTCCATCATTCCTAAGAGAAACAAACACATCTACTTTAGGCAGCATCATATTCTCATGTACATTAGGAGTAGCTTGTAGAAACGAAAGTACCTGTCGTTGTAGTTGACGTGCACGAGCCCTAGTCAACGGTCCTTGTAATTGAGGCGTTGTAGTAGTTGTGGTTGCGTCAATAGTAGGGATGTCCTCATCATGCTCCCCTTCTTGAATTGAAGTCGTCCTCGACGCCATCTCATCATTTTCTCCCAAGTATGGCTTTAAATCTGCAATGTTAAATGCGGGACTAACCCCAAACTCTGCAGGCAACTCAAGTTTATATGCATTATCATTTATTTTCTCTAAAACTTTAAAAGGACCATCAGCTCGCGGCATTAGTTTGGACTTGCGCAAATGCAACCAAACAAGATCTCCTGGGGCAAACACAATATGCTTTCTTCCCTTATCCCCATACATTTTGTACTTAGCATTCATTCGTTCAATGTTCTCTTTAGTTGATTCATGCAACTTAACAATCATTTCAGCACGTTGTGTAGCATCAAAATTATGTTGCACCGTAGTTGGAAGAGGCAATAAATCAATAGGTGCACGAGGAACAAAACCATACACAATCTCAAATGGGCACAATTTAGTAGTAGAATGCAACGAACGATTATAAGCAAATTCAACATGAGGCAAGCATTCTTCCCACTTTTTTAAATTCTGTTTTAACACAGCCCTAAGCATAGTAGATAAAGTGCGATTCACTACTTCAGTTTGTCCATCAGTTTGGGGATGACATGTAGTACTAAACAATAATTTCGTCCCCAACTTAGCCCATAAACATCTCCAAAAATGGCTAAGAAACTTAGTATCACGATCAGAAACAATAGTATTCGGCACACCATGTAAACGCACAATTTCTCGAAAGAACAAATCAGCAACATGTGTAGCATCATCAGTTTTGTGACAAGGAATAAAGTGTGCCATCTTAGAAAATCTATCCACAACAACAAAAATGCTATCCCTCCCCTTCTGAGTGCGAGGCAATCCCAAAACAAAGTCCATAGAAATATCCTCCCAAGGAACACTAGGAACAGGTAGAGGCATATATAAACCATGTGGATTAAGGCGAGACTTAGCTTTTTGACATGTAGTGCAGCGAGCAAGAAACCGCTCAACATCCCGACGCATGCGTGGCCAAAAGAAGTGTGCAGCAAGCACGTCCTCCGTCTTCTTGACGCCGAAGTGGCCCATCAATCCTCCTCCATGCGCCTCCTGCAACAACAAAAGACGAACGGAACTATCTGGGATGCATAGCTTGTTAGCACGGAACACAAATCCGTCATTGAGGACGAATTTGTTCCAAGTCCTACCCTCTTTACAATTCTGCAATACATCTTTAAATTCAGCATCATGCACATATTGTTCTTTGATTGTTTCCAAACCGAAAATTTTGAAGTCAAGTTGAGATAACATGGTATAGCGACGTGACAACGCATCAGCAATTACATTATCTTTACCCTTTTTGTATTTAATAACATAAGGAAAAGACTCAATAAATTCAACCCACTTAGCGTGTCGACGATTCAGTTTTGCTTGACTACAAATATGCTTCAAAGATTCATGATCAGAATGTATAACAAATTCTTTCGCCCATAAATAATGTTGCCAAGTTTCTAAAGTCCGAACAAGAGCATATAATTCCTTATCATAAGTAGAATAGTTCAGACTAGCCCCACTCAATTTTTCACTAAAATATGCAACAGGTTTGCCCTCTTGTAATAACACACCTCCCAACCCAATTCCACTAGCATCACATTCTAGCTCAAAAGTCTTATTAAAATCAGGAAGTTGGAGTAATGGAGCATGTGTTAACTTATCTTTCAATGTCATAAAAGCATCCTGTTGTGCAACACCCCAAACAAAGGGCACATCCTTCTTTGTAAGCTCATTCAGCGGCGCTGCAATAGACCCAAAATCCTTGACAAAGCGCCGGTAAAACCCAGCAAGGCCAAGAAAACTCCTCAATTGGGTTAATGTCAAAGGTGAAGGCCAACTCGAAATTGCTTCAATTTTTGCGGGATCCACTTCAATGCCCTGCGCTGTAACAACATAGCCAAGAAACGCAACTCGATCGGTGCAAAAAGTGCACTTCTCAAGATTACCAAACAATTGTGCAGCACGCAAAGCATCAAAAACAGCACGCAAATGAGTGAGATGCTCCTCTAACGACTTGCTGTATATCAAAATATCATCAAAGTAAACCACCACAAAACGTCCAATGAAAGCACGTAAAACTTCATGCATTAATCTCATGAAAGTACTAGGGCATTTGTTAACCCAAAAGGCATAACTAACCACTCATAGAGGCCAAATTTAGTTTTAAATGCTGTTTTCGATTCATCTCCCAATTTCATACGAATTTGGTGGTAACCACTACGCAAATCAACCTTGGAAAATATGGCAGAACCACTTAATTCATCAAGCATATCATCCAAACGTGGTATAGGGTGTCTATAACGAATTGTAATGTGATTTATAGCCCTACAATCAGTACACATACGTGACGAACCATCTGTCTTAGGTACCAATAAAATCGGGACAGCACAAGGACTAAGAGATTCACGAATGTACCCTCTATCGAGTAGTTCCTGAACCTGTCATTCAATCTCTTTAGTCTCCTCTGGATTTGTACGGTAGGCTGCACGATTAGGAAGGGAAGCTCCTGGAATCAAATCAATTTGATGTTCTATTCCTCGAATCGGTGGTAGCCCCGGCGGCAATTCTTGTGGAAAAACATCCACATATTCCTGCAAAAGGTTAGCAATGGCAGGAGGCAAAGAGGGAGGCAGATCCTCAAATGAAAACAGTACCTCTTTGCAAACAATGGCATAACAAACAGATGTAGAAACATCCAAATCACGAAGATCAGATTTGCTAGCAAAGAAACATGGTTTTTCAAACGAATTTCATTTGGAAGTGCTGCACTAGATTTATTATCTTTAGAAAGTGGCATCACTTCATTAGCAACAATCTGATTCTCACTTTGTTGTTTCTTCTCAGTTTTAGCTCTACTAGCTCTAGCAAGATCATCTTTTAAAATTTGTTCAGGAGTCATGGGTTTAAGACCAATTTTCTTTCCATTGTGTATAAGAGTGTAATGATTAGTTTTACCACGATGAACAGATTCTTTATCAAATTGCCATGGTCTACCAAGTAACAACGAGCAAGCTTGCATGGGCACAACATCACAATCAACAAAATCAGAATATGTGCCAATGGAAAAATGCACTCGCGCCGTACGTGTTACCTTGAGTCTACCTGTGGAGTCGAACCATTGAATATGGTATGGATGGTGATGTTGTCGCGTTGATATAGAGAGCTTCTCCATTATCTCCATGCTTACCAAATTGTTACAACTCCCACCATCAACGATGATCCGAATAGCACGCTCTTGACAACCCCACGAGTCTGGAACAAATTATGGCGTTGATCATGCTCAGCTTGACTGAGTTGCACACTCAAAGCACGCTGTGCGACAAAGCTCTTGTAGGAATCCGCAGCTTCGGCGGCCATAAACTCCACATCTTGTGCCGGATGGCCATCGTCCTCTTGCTGCGCAGAAAGAAGAGCAAGTGTTTCCTCATCATAATCACTAGCAGAATCATACTCACCATCTTCACGCACAATCATGACGCGATGTGTCTTGCACTCTCTCTCGATATGACCATAACCCCAGCATTTGCGACACTGAATGTCCCGAGTGCGGCCCGTAGAGCCCGCAGAAGACGCCGAACTCCTGGCAGGAGCAGCTGATGGCGAAGGCGGTGTCGGTGTAGGAGCACGTGTGAATGGCGTGGTGGACTTGCTGGCCGAAGGAGGTGGTGCAGCACTACGAGAAGCGGCATCTGGCTGGCGTGATGTCCATGACGATGTACGCCCTGCAGAAAAGTTAGGTCTTGGCCGTGGCTCCCTATCCTGCACTTCACGTTCAGCTTTGCAAGCAAGATGAAACAAACGAGTGATAGAATTGTACTCCTTATATTCTAAAATTGTTTGAATTGGTTTATTCAGCCCCCCCCCCCCCCCCCCAAAATCGTGCAAACATAGCTTCATTTTCCTCAACTGTACCACAAGGAATTAAACCAGTTTGCAATTCTTGATAATATTCTTCTACTGATTTTTTTCCTTGTTGCAAACGTGTCAGTTTTTTAAGCATTTCACGCTGATAATAAGGAGGTACAAAACGAGTGCGCATAGCAGCTTTTAAAGCAACCCAAGTAGTAGGAATATTATCATGATACAAGCGACAATGTTCAGACCACCAAACTGAAGCAAAACCAGTAAACTCACAAGTGGCAGTACACACACGCCTATCCTCAGGGTATTGTAAACATGCAAAGCGTTGTTCAACCTCTAATTCCCATGTAAGATAAGCATCAGGATTATATCTACCCTCAAAAGGAGGAATTACCAATTTTAGCTTAGCAACATGTTCAACATGTTCGTCATTACGGACCTGAGGTTGCTGCTGCAAGTTGTTGCGAGGGTGTTGGTGTGGACGACCCCACGGTTGGTAATGATTGTCTACCTCGGTTTCATGGCCGTCCAAGTTAGCATCGTCGCCAGGGGCGGCTGCAGACGCCGCTGAAGCTTCGCCTGGCTCCTGAAGGCGAACCCGGCCTACACGTGGGGCAGTGTTGTCGGGCACGAGAAACAGCTCAGGTATGCGCGTTTGTAGGTTCTCCAGCAAGCGATCAAACTTGCCAGTCAGATCAGTCAAGGAGGTGTTGACGCCGTAAAATTTGGTGTTGAAAGTGCCCTCTAGACCATCGAGACGGTCCATGGCGCTGCCAACCCGCGTCTCAATGTCCAGAGAACGGTTGGACACCATCTTCTCGAAGTGCGTGTACAGCTCCTTGTTCGTCATCTTGTTCATCTCGTCTCCTGACATGGTTAGTAGAGACAGGAGACAAAACACAAGTATAGGTTCCTAGGACTACAAATATGGTGGAAAATCACGCAAACCGTGAAGCAATATACAAAGCCCTTACAAATTCCTTACCACGCAAAAGAGTGCCACGACAGCCGCGAAGATCAGTACCTCAGAAATTGGCAAAGCGATTACCAGGAGAGGCACAATGCACATAGTAGAAATATGGGGAGCTGTAGGGGGCTTTATGGTAGCAAGAATTAGCAGTAATCAAATCAGGAATGCAAGTTGAATAAACGCTCAAAGACGGTACCGTGCTGGTCCTAGGCTAGACCGTACTAGAGACGCGAGCCTATAGCACCAACAAAGTCAAGGCGCAGCAACAACAAGCACAAATGTATAGCTCAAAAGCAAGATATAAGTGAAGATCACAGAAATTTTCCGAACTTTTCCCGCAAAAGTGGCTAAAACTCCACCTTCCCGAACTCTTTTGGCAATTCTGAGAGATTTTTTGG
The DNA here is from genome assembly GCA_947311845.1 of Poa pratensis. Classification (NCBI taxonomy): domain Eukaryota; kingdom Viridiplantae; phylum Streptophyta; class Magnoliopsida; order Poales; family Poaceae; genus Poa; species Poa pratensis. Next base: position 22,828,862 of record CAMZMU010000060.1, read on the forward strand.
GCAATCAACTACATAGTTGTTGGGGTTGGATTCGTCTTTTTCCGCTGAAAATTTTGAGTGGTCGAACGTCGAAAACGGAGTTCGTATGCAAATGTTATGGCCGGTCAAATTTTGCTGTCCAAAACTGACCAATTCGGACTAATTTTGGACTGGACTAGTAGAAATCGTGGTCAACCCGACTTGGATGCGGATTGACTTTTTTTTTACAAGTCTAAACCGACACAAATAAACGAACCACGGATTGAAAGTATCAACAATGGATCATGGAAGGAAGGAAACGGAAATAACGGAACCACAGAAACCCTAACCCTAAACTAGCGGCGAGTATGTGGGCGGCTGTGTGGGTGGGTAGATGGGTGGCGGCGGAAGGCTGGTGGGTGGTGGCGAGATGTGAGATGTGCGGCGGCGGCAAGACAAATATGCAAAGAACTCGAAACTCTAAAGGACCTAGACGCTAAGACCAGCAACTCGACACGACGATGCAGACGAAAATTCAACAAAGCAATGCACTGAAAAGAAAATGCGAAAGGCCCGGACTGGTTGTAGGACGGGATGCACTAACCCTAATTGTATTTTTTGGCTTTTTCGTGGACTGTAGGTATGAAGATGCAATCTACACTAGTAAACAGTAAAATCTCACCGAGCAACCTGAAATCTGATACCACTTGATAGGACGAAGGTGTCCGATCTTTCGATGAGATGAAGATACGTCGATTCTGGTGGAGTTCGACCTTGGCGATCCGACTACTACGCACACGTACGCAGCGCCAATGCAATCGCTAAACCAATCTCCTGAGGTTACCGAATCCTGCAGAAGCACGATTGGCCTGACCGATAGGTCTAGTTCTACCTGCGATCGAGGAACAAGTAAGAACCAATTATTGCAATCAAGAATTGCGGATATAAGATGAACTTTATTGAAAAGGTGGGATTCCGTAAGCGGTCTTAATCTGGTCGTTGGACACAAATCGAGATCACGAAGATGCAGCGAAACGATAGGCAGTCTTTTAGCTAAACAAAATCCGAGTCTAAACGAAACCCTAGTCGAGGTATATAAGGAGGAAAGGATGGGGTTTCAGCCAGCCTTGGGGAAAGGCCGAATCCAACCCTTGGAGGACTTTCCTTCCTTAATACGGACTCTAAAAACGCACTAAAACTCCTGGTTCGAATTACATGGCCCATGGCCCATGAATAAAAGGTGACGCAACACCATATGTGACTATGGACGAGATTATGAAGTGTAGATTTGATGAATTCATCCAAGTCTTCAAATGTCATCATGGTGGCTTCAAGTTGTTGTAGTCTCCATCGGTGGCATCATCCCCTCCCTTGTTTCCACGCCTGCGGCTATCTCCATCTACGTACATGCTCCATAGCTTGTCCCTCTCGTCCATGCTTGGTCTATCATTCCTAAGAGAAACAAACACATCTACTTTAGGCAGCATCATATTCTCATGTACATTAGGAGTAGCTTGTAGAAACGAGAGTACCTGTCGTTGTAGTTGACGTGCACGAGCCCTAGTCAATGGTCCTTGTAATTGAGGCGTTGTAGTAGTTGTGGTTGCATCAATAGTAGGGATGTCCTCATCATTTCCGGTTGGTGGCCATTATGTCCAGAGTGTCAGCACGAACGTATACGGGGAAGTGGGGGGGGGGGGGGTATGGGCTGAATATGAGCTTTGTCAGACAATCCAAACATTTGGTCTCAATACGAGGGGTCCGGTTCTGTGGTCATTTTCTATCTGGTCCATGTCTCGACTATCCACTTGAGTGTATAGGGAGAGTGGAGGGTCCAGTTGGAAATGTTGTAATAACTAGAAAGATACTTCGCGCGTTGCTGTGGGAACCGTAAAAGAACTTGTAAGAGTAGAAAAGAAAGGATATTGATGTATGAAATGGAAAACAATTCTCGGTAATATAGAGGATATGATTAGCCAGAAATGGCAAAACTCTAAATTTAATCAGTATGAAATGTTATCTAAATTAATATGTGGAAATTGTATGGCTAAAACAATTTATAACATGAATAGCTTAGCTGTATGGATGAATATCATTAATAAATATGGGATGACATGGATAAATGATATTCTTAAATAGTGGATGATGTGGTGATGACATGGATAAATGAATGGCTCAAATAGTGGATGATGTGGACATCTTACATGTAGAGATAGACTAATTTAATGCATGTTGGTGGGGTTTTGCTTTATAATAAGTATAGATATTTATGTTTTTTTTTACGAAACATAGATATGTATGATCTGATCTATTATCAAATGACCTCCTAAAGTTGTGGGTTATGCCTCCATTAGAGCATCTCTAGCAGAAACCTCAAACCGCGGAACCTTAAAACAGGTTTACGGTTCGCGAAGCTCGCGTTTTTGGCCCAAAACGAGGCGCGGCAGAACAGAAACCATAAAGCCGTACCCGTTTTAAGGTTCGGCTTTATGGTTTCTGTTCTGACGCGCCTGTTTTCCAAAACTGTAAACCAAAATCATCAAGTTGTCAAATTCATCACAAATATGTCAAATTGCTCACAATTTCGACATCAGTTTAGCAAATAACATAGCTTCACGAATCTAAGACGACAATTAACACAGTTTTCAATCCATATGGCCAAAAACTTGCATCCAAAATCCCACCGACATCATCGAAATGACCTACACCAAGACATCACCACCACCACCACTAGCACCACCATCACCACCACCACCACCGGCTTCACCACTGCCACCACCACCACCGCTAGTTTTGAGCATCGCTTGTTTCCTTCGATACAAGATCTCCCTCCTTGCAATGTCATACCACTCCAATGTGACTTCATCCATTTCAGCTCGGTTCATCATCATTGAAAGGACAATGATGTCGCCTAGAGGGGGGTGAATAGGCGATTAAAACTTTTCCGGTTAAAGGCTTGCTAATTGCGGAATAAAACTATGTGTTTAAATTAACAAGCCAACAACCTAAATAAACTAGGTTCACCTATGTGCACCAACAACTTATGCTAAGCAAGACAAGCAACAAGGTGATAGCAATATAGAATACTTCAAGCACGAAGGCTATCACAATGTAAAGTGCATAAGTAAAGATCTCGGGTATAGAAATAACCGAGGCACGCGGAGACGAAGATGTATTCCCGAGTTCCTCCTTGTTAAGGGAGTACGTCTCGTTGGAGAGGTGTGAACCAACACAATGGTTCAACAACCACAAAGGTTTCACCTTCTTCTTCGATGAACCGCACCACAAAGGTTTGGTTCACCTTCCACTATCGGAATCCTTCGAGGCAGAAATCCGGAGCCTTTCAACAACAATCTGGGGCACAACCCACAAAGGGATTGGGGGCTCCCGAATGGCTTTCAACAACAATCCGAGGCACAACCCACAATGGGATTGGGGGCTCCCGAACGGCTTCAAGTGACCACACAAGGGTCCAACCACCACAAAGGCGTCTAGGGCCCGAAGACCCAAGAGTAACAAGTTCACAAGCTTTCAACTTCCACGAATCCTTGTGGAGAGCACAAACCGATGCAATGAAGCAATGGCAAGAGCACACAAAATGCTCAAGTCCTTCACTCTCAAATCCCACCACAAGCAACTAATGCTTATGGGGGGTGTGGAGGTTATGCCGAACGGGTATACCTGCCACGGTGGATAAAACCTGGCCCACCAGGAGGCCCATCAGATAAAGCCGGAGGGCTTAATGGAGAAGGCCTCATGGGCTTAGGCGCAAGGATAAGCTCTGGGCTGGCTTAGTGAAGTCCAAGACGAAGGCCTGGCTGCGTTCGCCTTAGGGAGCAAGTTAGGGTTTGTTACCGTGTTAGTCTAGGACTCGTGATCTAGGTCGGTTAAGGCTTTCCTTGTAGGGGAAGACTTGGCGCCTTTATAAGCCAGCCTTCCAGCAGCCTTAGGGCAACGCATACAACCTCATTGTAACCTGTACACATATTGCCTTGAGTGAATTATAGCAGCACGTAGGATCTCGCCGCCGTTGTGAGATCCGAAGCTGGGTAAAATCGTGTGTGCAATCCCGTCACTGGAACCCTCCACGTTCTTCCCCACCTCCTCTACGGTACGTATGAATACTTCTAGTAGTTCCGCGTTACCAATACCTCGACAGTTGGCGCCCACCGTGGGGCCCAAGGCGTCGGGAGTTTTGTTTCAGGCGGGAGCATTGGGCGAGATCGGCAAGACTATGGCGGTTGGTCGCGCCCGCATCATCAACAACTTTGGGTGCATCGAAGACGACGGATCCTACGTCTCAGCAACGACGCACTGGTGTCAAGCTTCGTCGTCCCCTTCGGCACCATCAACATCTTCATGGGTTTTACGGCTGAGGCGTATGGATTCCCCAGGGGATCCGCCGCCTTTTGGCCCACCCACCACCCCATCGATTATGCAATCGAGCAACAACACAGATCGGATCAGGCCTTTGTCTATCGCGATCTGAGTGACTCTGATACCCAAAGCGATTCTGGCTCCAGCTCTTATGAGCTTATGGAGCCCGCCTCTCGCTTTGTCGGTGTCATTGACGCATCTGGCCCCAAGCCGGCCGAATCTGACCCTGAGTCAATATTACCTGCCTTACAGACAGGAGCAGACTCAGAAGCCGGATCTGATGGCACCGCTCCAATGGCGGAAGATTCAGATCTCGATGAGCATAAGGAGGAAGACTTCGCAGCACAGGTTGCCGCGCGAGGCTATGGCTCATCCGATCCAAACGAAGTCTTAATGACTTTCCCGGCACAGATAGCTCTGAAGGATGGTGCGGCCGCGGCTAAGCCAGACGAGGCTGAAGTTTCCTCTAGCATCAAACACATTGGTGACAAGGCGGAAAAGCCAGAGGATGTGCTGGACCCTAAAAGGCCTCCCCCGGCTGCGCCTATTGAAGAAGACCTGGAGCGGTCAAAGGAGGAACACATGCGCGCATTGGAGCTTCTCAAAACACCTTTGGGACCAAATCCAACCGCAGTTGAACTTGAGGAAAGACGGAAAGCGCTCCTGGCTGAGACTGAAGTCAACATCAAGTATAAGTTGTCCCTCCTGAACAAGGAAAAAGAGTTAATCCTAGTTGGAAAGGCTCTAGAAGAGGAAGAGTACCAGCGTGAGCGCGATGTTGAGAAATTCCGCAAAATCGAAGTATACGTGACCCTCTTCTGCATCGGGATCTGCAGGGAAACTTCGAGAAGACTTCTGCCCAAAAGCCTTTAAAGCCTTGGCAGAAATACTCTTTCAGAGTTAACCCTGATGGAGTCATATTCTTCTCCACCCCGCCAAAAACCTAGAGGCGGCCAGGGAAATCATGGGAGACGAAGCAGTTCCAATTGAAGAGCGCCACCATTATTCTAAAATGCTCATCGAAAAGGCGGTAGAGCAGCAGGCTAAGGCGGACTCAAACTCAAAACTGGCGGACGACACGCGTCTTTGCAAGACAGCCGTTGCCGGCGGTGGAGATCCAGAGGAACCAGCTGGTTCCAGTAGCCATGGCAATAAGGGTAAAGAGCCTAGGAAGGACAAAGTTCCTGACAAACACAGGGATGAGTCAAAGACTGGGTCCAATCGCCATAGTGACAAAGGCAAGGACGACCACCGGCAAAGGATAACACACGCCATAAGAAGATGATCCGCCTCGCCGTGAAAGAGATCAAGACAAGGGGAAGGACGCACGGCGTGGGGTGACCGGCTTAACATGCCACCTCCGCCCGCAGCACGGGCAAGAGACGAAGGAATAGGGGCAACAGAGATCCGCCTCAAAGGCGATCTCGCTCCCGCTCCCCTCATCGCCAAAGCCGTCAGGAGGAGCCAAGGCGTAGCCAATCCAACAAAGGACCAGCCAGGGAAAACACTCATATCTCAGACGCCCGCATCCGTCTCGATGAGATTAAAGCGGCCAAAGAGAGTCTTACCTGGGCCCTGTGCTTTGGACCGGCGATTCGCAAGGTGCAACTCCCATCCTCGCTAGGCAATGTCAAGAAAATTGTGGACAAGTACAATGGCATTGACAAACCGGACATATGGCTGCCTGATTACATCCACGCCGTTGGTATTAATGACGGTGATTACAACGCAGCTGTACGTTTTCTTCCACTCATGTTGGAGGGAACGGCCCGGTATGGATCGACACTTTGCCAGAAAAGAGTATCCACAATTGGCAAGACATGCAGAAAACATTCATGCAACACTTCTCATGCACATACAAACGTCCAAAGGCTTACTCAGATCTACTAAAGTGCGCTCAAGTGGAGGGGGAGTCAAGCAGAGCTTTCATAGCTCGATGGACAGAGACAAAGAATGCATGCGAAGACGTTTCTGAGATCCAGGCCATACATGCTTTTATGAACAGCCTGAAGAAAGGCAACATGATGAGATATATGTTAGCCAGCCAAAACATCAAACACCTCGGCGAGCTCTTAGACAGCGCGAACAATTACGCTGCAGCAGAAGACGACGCTCGAGCTGACGACGGTGATCTGCGCATGGACATAGCTGTTAACCCGGAAAAGCGAAACAACAATCAAAGCCGGAAAAAGAAGAAGCCAACGATGCGCCAGGACCATCAAAGGAGGTAGCCTTTGCCAATAAGAAGGGTGGCCAGAGCGGGGCTAGCAGATGGCAGAAGAAGGCGATGACAGTCAAGGGTCAAGACCCATTAAAATCACCTATGACGACATCAAAGATGAACCTTGTGCCCATCATAGCAAGCTTGGCAAATGCACCCATACCAACAGGCAGTGCCGCCTTAACGATGATATCAAGAAGGATCCGGACGCTGGCTTCAAGGCAAAACAGTTCAAGCGCAAGAACCGTAAAGACAAGAAAGAGCAGAAGGACAACGAGGAAAGTGCTTCGGAGCCGGAAGATCAGGAGCCAAAGCACAAGAGGAGCAACAAGTTTCCAAGGGTCGAAACAAGCCTTGTTACTTTCCTTGCCACTCCTTCGGCCAAAAAGGAAAAGGCAGCCTGGAGGGAACTCAATGCCACTATGCCAGGTTCCCCAGTATCTCAACTGGTCCGAGCACCCCATTACATGGGACCGCAACGATCATCCTGATCATATTCCACAGAACCCAGGGAATTACGCGCTCGTTGTAAACCCAATTGTGCAGCAATGCAGGCTTTCTAAGGTGCTTATGGATGGAGGGAGTAGCATCAACATCCTCTATCTTGAAACCTTAAAGCGCATGCGCCTTTCTGAGACACAGCTAAACATAGCACAGTCAAGTTTCACGGCATAGTGCCAGGCAGGCAGGCCAGTTCTATGGGAACAATCGTCTTAGACGTCACCTTTGGTGACGAAACAAACTATAGGACTGAGGAAGTTGCCTTTGAGGTGGTGGAATTCAAAAGTGCGTATCACGCAATCTTTGGCCGCCCAGCCTTTGCCAAATTCATGGCACGCCCGTGTTACATCTACAGCAAGCTCAAATACCTGGACCAAACGGCGTCATCACGGTCAATGGCGACTTCAAGAAGGCGAAGGAATGCGAGCAGGAAACGCCGTCTTAGCAGAAGCAGTCATCAGCAAGAAGAGCTGAGCAGTACAAGAAAGAAGTTAACACCAATGAAATGCCGGATGGTAAGAAACCTCCTTGCGCCTCGGATGTCACTTTCAAGGCCAGCTCAAACTCGAAGAAGATCGCTGGATGAGCCGATGCAAGCAAGACGACAACATAGGTGCGGACCTCAGTGACGCATAGGAAGGCGCGCTCGTCAAGTTCCTCCGTGAGCAACGGGATATTTTTGCATGGTCACCATCAGACATGCCAGGAGTACCCCGGGAACTTGCCGAGCACAGCCTTAATGTCGCCAAAGGTGCCAAGCCAGTAAAACAAGGTCTTCGTCGCTTTGGTCCAGAGAAGAAGAAAGCAATAGGAAAAGAGGTAGCTCGGCTTAGTGCCGCTAATTTCATTAGAGAGGTTATCCACACAGATTGGCTAGCAAATCCTGTATTAGTACCTAAGAAGGACGTGAAAGACTTGCGCATGTGCATAGATTTCACCGGCTTAAACAAAGCCTGTCCTAAAGACCCCTTCGCATTGCCGCGAATTGATCAGGTCGTAGATGCTGTATCAGGTTCTGAATTACTATGCTTTTTGGACGCTTACTCTGGCTACCACCAAATTAAGATGAAGGAGTCTGACCAAATTAAGACTTCCTTCATCACACCTTTCGGAACGTTTTGCTACATAACTATGCCTTTCGGGCTTAAAAACGCTGGCTCAACGTACCAACGGTGCATACAACGTTGCCTACACGATCAAATAGGCCGCAATGTTCACGCTTATGTCGATGACATTGCCGTTATGTCGCGAAAGCGCGGCGATCTCATCGTTGACCTTCAAGAAACCTTTGATAACTTGAGAAAATATAACATGAAGCTAAATCCGGGAAAATGCTTTTTTGGCGTCCCAGCAGGAAAACTTTTAGGCTTCATTGTTTCAGAAAGAGGTCTTGAGGTTAACCCAGAAAAGATTCGAGCTATCATGGACATCAAAAAGCCTACTTGTCTTAAAGATGTCCAAAGGCTCGCAGGATCTGCAGCAGCTGTAAGCCGATTTATTAGTAGGCTTGGGGATAAAGCTTTACCCCTATACAGGTTGTTGAAGAAAACTAAGACGTTCGTCTGGACTGAAGAGGCAGATGCAGCCTTAGCACAGTTAAAAGACGCCTTAGTTTCAGCACCAATATTAGCGTCTCCTCTACCACAAGAGCCGATGCTACTTTACATGGCGGCTACCAACTTAGTTATTAGTGCAGTGGTTGTTGTTGAGCGAAAGGAAGAGGGCAAGGAGCTACCGGAACAAAGGCCGGTATATTATATCAGCGAAGTCTTCTCCGAATCCAAACAACGATACCCTCACTATCAGAAGCTGGCTTATGGAGTTTTCTTCGCAGCCAGAAAATTGCGCCATTATTTCCAAGAGCACCCAATCACGGTAGTCAGTAAGGCGCCATTGGGTGACATTATAAACAACACCGATGCCACTGGACGTGTGGCTAAGTGGGGAATTGAATTGGCAGCCTTCGACATCCAGTACAAGCCACGTACAGCCATCAAATCCCAGTCCTTAGCTGATTTCATCGCAGACTGGACAGAAGCAATGGATGAACTTCCCCTTCCTGACGAAGAATATTGGGTTATGCACTTTGACGGCTCCAAAATGTTGCAGGGATCGGGAGCTGGCGTGGTACTGAAGAACCCTAAAGGAGACAAGATGTGCTATGTCTTGCAGATTTGGGCATTAGCCGTCTTTTGTGCTATGGCGATTCAGACCTCGTTGTTCAACAGTTAGAAGGGGCATGGGACGCGAAGAGCCCTACAATGGCTGAATACCGACGCACGGTAGACGAGTTTGGTCGGTGTTTTATCGGCTTAGAAGTCAAGCATATCAAAAGGGAGGAAAATGAAGCAGCGGACGCCTTAGCCAGAATGGGCTCGAAAAGATCGAAGGTGCCCTCCGATATATTCTTGGAGCACCTGTACGTACCGTCTATTAAAGGCGGAGATGAGGATGACCCCATGGCTTCGCAGTCTGTTTCCGTCATGCTGGTGACGCCAGATTGGACACAGCCCTACATAAATTTCCTCCTTAACAAGGAAGAGCCAGAGGATGAAGTATTAAGGCGGCAAGTTGTGCGCAGAGCTAAGGCATACACAATAATAAATGGAGAGCTATACAAGCGGAGTACCACAGGTGTATATCAACGATGCGTTTCGCCGAAGAAGGACAAGAGATACTAGAAGAGATCCATGGTGGATGTTGCGGTCATCATGCCTCTGCCCGAGCAATTGTCGCCAAAGCTTTTAGACATGGATTCTACTGGCTCACAGCAAAGCAAGACGCAGAAGAACTCGTCAAGAAGTGCGTTGGATGTCAAAAGTATGCAAGACAGCCAAAGATGCCAGCCCAGGAGTTGCGCACCATTCCAATCACATGGCCATTTGCGGTCTGGGGACTGGACATGGTAGGTCCATTCAGGACTGCGCGAGGCGGCGTCAAACATCTCTTAGTTGCGGTGGATAAATACACCAAGTGGGTTGAAGCTAAGCCCATAAAAAAGCTTGATGGGGCAACAGCCAAGAAGTTCGTCATTGAGGTTATAACGAGATTTGGCGTCCCCCACAGTATCATTACGGACAATGGGACAAACTTCGCCGTAGGAGAACTGGCAAAGTACTGTGGTGAAGTTGGTATTCGTTTGGACTTAGCATCTGTGGCTCATCCACAATCGAATGGCCAAGTTGAGCGAACCAACAGTATAATCTACAGGGAATAAAGCCAAGATTGGAAGTGCCTTTGCATAGAGCAGCTGGAGCGTGGGTAGAAGAATTACCTGCTGTCTTATGGAGCATACGCACAACTCCAAGCAGCGCAACAGGCTATACCCCTTTCTTTCTCATATATGGCGCTGAAGCGGTACTCCCAACCGATGTCCTGCACGACACACCTCGTGTAACAGCCTACGTTGAAGCAGACGCAGAAGAAGCCAGACAGGATGGCTTAGACCTTCTCGAAGAAGAGCGTGAGATAGCGCTTCAGCGCTCCGCCATTTATCAGCAGAACATGCGGCGTTACCACAGTCGCAAGGTAAGACGGAGATCGTTTCGAGAAGGCGATTTGGTGCTTCGCCTTGTTCAGCAAAAGGAGCACAAACTATCTCCCATATGGGAAGGACCCTTCGTTATCAGCAAAGCGCTTAAGAACGGGGCATATTATCTTGTGGACCTCCGTGATATCGAGAAGAAAAAGAAAAGAGGCCGCAAAAGGAAAAGGAACGAAGAAGCATGCTCAAGGAGACGAAACGTCCTTGGAACATTGAGCAGCTACGTCCTTTTTACACTTAGCAATTCTATTGTAATCACACCATATATGATTATGAAATAAAAGTCTTTGGTTCCCTCAATTATTTTTATGCATGAGTTTCGCCGTCTTTTATTTCCATTTGATCATATATTTCGATAAAAATATCAATGTTAACCCGAATTGGCTTCGTGCTTGTGGTTACTCACATGATGCTTTTGCCTTAAGGCCTTACAAAAATTAAAATTGCATCCGTCTAAGAGTATTTATCTGATCGCATATATGCTGGCTTGTCTTAGTAGATGCTTTACGCACCAAAAGCCGGCGCCGTTTCTGTGTTTAAACAGTTTGGTTACTAACCCTGTTGCCAGCGAAGTGTTCCGTGCTTTAGGTTCTGCCAGCATACGAAAAGGCTAAAGCATATAAGCCAGAAAACTTGAAGACGGATAAGGAGCATAGTTTGCAAGCCTTTTAAAAATAAGTGCATGCGTTGCAAAACAAACATGTTCAACAGATAAAAAGGCTCCTGCCATTACAAAACATAACTTAACAAGTCTTTTGTGCCATCTTTCATGACACGCTTAATGCAAAGTTTTTTCCTGCATCTTATGCAGGGGACTGAGGAGGCGAAGGCACAGGGGACTTGGATGGATCCAGCGTAGCTTCAGACTCGCCTTCTTCTTCTTCTTCATTTCCGTCTTCTGACTCATCGCCATTGCCAGTGGTGGGGGCTTCGGCTTCGTCATCAGACACGTCGTCAGGACGGGGAGGCACAGGCTTCTTGGAGAAGAAGATGGACAAGTCTACCATCTCCGCAACGCTGAGGCAAAGCCAGAGACAGAGGCATAGACCTTTTCTTTGACGAGCTCGTTGCCGTCTCTGTCCTTGGCTGGGAAACACTTGATAATGCGCCACATGTTCACTCGGGGTAGTGGCCGCGAACAAGTCCTAGAGCAAGTTTTGCTCCGCCTCTGCTGCTGAGCGAAGACGATCCACCACCTCTGGGACGCAGTTCTGAAGAAGTGGCAGCAAGTTGCTGGTGTTTGTCACTTGGGGCAGCTGTTTTGGGAAGATGTTGGCAACAACGTCTCTTCCCGCAGCATACAGCCCTGACACAATCTCGCCACACTCCAAGATAAGCTCCAGGCGCGTCTCAGAGGTAAGCCTTTCCCCAAATCCAGCTGGAACTGAGGAAGGGAGGAATGGAAAAAATTAAGGCGCATGAACTGTTTGAATAAAGGCGAAAAGTGACAGAAAGTGCGAGAAGTAAAGAAGAAAGACTCACTTAGCAGTTCTCGTCAATGGCGGTGCTCTCATCAGCTTGGCGTTCAAGACGACCTTGTAAGCTCTGGATTAGGAGCCCATCCTTTTCAGCCTGTCGCTGCAGTTTCAAAAGTTCTGCCTTCAGTGCGTTCTGTCCTTCAGCGGCGCTGTCTTGGACGGCTTTAAGATTGGCCTCGGCCGTCTTTCGGTTCTCCTCCAGTTGCTTAAACAAGGCGGCATTTTCCCGCCTTACCACTTCTATATCGCCAGTCTCGCTGACGATCTGTTTTGCCTTCGCCACAACAGCTGCGCAAACACATTGCATGTGTTGAGCATCTTATGTCTTAAAATGAACTAAAGTCACATTGCATGTGAAAGAACAACATTTACCTTTGTTCGCCTTATTTTCGGCGACGGCTTGCTTGAGCACTTGCCTTTGGTTACTCAGTGAGTACCATAGATCGCATGTAAGTTGCTCACTGCTCTGCTAAGGCAAGGGTAGTAGTAAGTAAGAAAGGTAAAGGCAGTAAGGTATGGCTACAATGGGCTTGGGGACTGAGTCTTTATCAACATTAAAGAAAGGCCATTACGTCGGCTTAGTCAAAGCACAACGTAATGCCCGGGGACTAGTATGTACATAAAGACGGAATGTTTACCTGCATCATGGCCTTCAAGGCTTTGTAGCTCTTCTTCATTGTGACGTACAGCTCGTCACAATTATCTTCCAGGTTCAAGATGGTCAATGTTGGCCAACTGGCCTTAGCTTCGGAGGCGGCTCGTTGCGCTCCTTCTCATCGGCAAGCATGGCGGCGATGTTGGGTAAGATGTACCCCTCGTCGTCAAAGAGCTCTTGCTTCACCATGTTGCGGATAGCCTCACGAGTAATGGGCTCGTTCGGCTCTTCTGACTGAAGTACCGCCGCCTTCCCAGCAGCGGCAGCCCTGGCCAACTTTTCAGTTTCCGTCTTATCAGGTAAGACGGCTGAGTCCAGATCTATATGATGATCTTCAGATGGGCCTGGGGCTGTCTCTTGTTGAACGGAGGGAGTGGGGGGAGCGATGGCTGGAGAAGGCTCAGTCTTTCTTTGCCTGGAAGAAATTACTTTCTTCCTCTTGAGAGGTGCAGTTGGTTTGATCCTGCAAATCACATACAAAATAAGATAACATTCATAGACATTGTTCGCCTTACTAAAGAAATTAAGGTTCGGCTTACTTCTGTACTGGAGCATTGAAGGCCGCATCTTCATCGTCCTCAATGTCGAGCACTTCGGCGTTAACAGGGATGGCTTTCTCACGCTTCCGCCTTTCTGCTGCTGAAGTTGCTGCAGTAGCTCCTGAAGCCTTTCGTTTCCGAGTCTTTGAGGGCTCGGGTGCCGCTTCAGGCACGTAAAACAAAGGAGCCAGCAGATTATCCGGCAAAAGGGCGAGCTGAAATCAAAAGTGGTGTTAGTAAGGCAAACATTGTGGAAGTATAAAAACAGTAGTGGTAAATGCCTTACCTTTGGAGCTGGGTTGGCGGCTGTGTACATAGGACGCTGCTCTGTCAGCTGGATCCTTTCCTTGGCAATCCTCTTAAAGCGATACACAAGGGCGTCTTGCGTAAGGTCACTCTCACTAACACGGAGGGGATCTTTCTTCTGGTCCGTGTAGTGGCACATGAGTCCTTTGCGATCTTTCAAAGGCTGGATTCGTCTTGACAACCAACATAGGATGGTGTCTGCGCCCGTGAGCTTGGGCACAGCAGTCTTTGTCAAATACTCAATCCGCCTTTGCATGCGACGGAGGTTGTCAGGAAGGACCTTCAGTGGTTTCTCGCCCCAAGAAGGCGGGCTCCGCAGGCAAAGGAGAAAAGCGAGGAAGTCCTATGTCTTTGCCTACTGGCGCCATGTCTTTGCAGTAGAAGAAGGAGCTATTCCAGCCTTTAATGGAATCTATTTTTGGCGCCTTAGGATACCAGTCTCTGCCTCTACGAAGGTTGATGCTAACTGTTCCTAAGGAAAGCAGTTCTTCCTTCTCTGTTTGGCGCTTGCAAGTAAAGCAGTACTTGAAGAATTCTAAGCTGGGCTCTATGCCTAGTATCCTTCGAATAAAGCCATAAAGCCAGCTATGTACAAGATGCTATTGGGGCCTACGCTATGAGGCTGAAGGCCATAGTAGTCTAAGACTGATTGGAAAAAAGGATGCGGAGGCAAAGACAAACCGCGGAGGAGATGTGAGACGAGGAGCACTCGTTCATCGCCGGCGGGATCTGGAGCAGGGTGGCCGTACGCTGACCGCCAGTGGCATTCTCCTGTGGTGGGAGGATGCCCTCCTTTTCCAGCTGCGTGAGGTCCGCGTCGGTGATGGTGGAAGCTGCCCAGTTGCGGGATGATGCTTCCTCTCCCTCCTCCTCTGCCTCCGCCGCATCGCCCTCGTCGGAGGGCTGGGCATTCTTCTCTGCTTCATGGAGGTGGCGCAGAACTTGTCGCCGCTGCCGCGCGAGATGCAGATGCATCCGCGGTGCTCGATCCCCTCATGGCCAGATCTTGTCCCTCCGCCGCCGCCGACGCCGTTGCCGTTGCCGCTCCCGCGGTTGCATCGGAGCTCTCCATGGGGGGTGCGTAGGTGGTGGTGGAGGAGCTCGCCGGAGTTCAGATAGGATGGGCGAGGAGGACGATGAACAGGAAATGAACCGATGGAGAAAATCAGTTCCCCTTTTATGGGGCCGTGCGCCGCGATTAGTGCGGTGAGATAACGCTCGCGTGATTTTCGCCACGCGTCCCGCAACGGTCAGTAGTGGGCATCTTCTCCCGCACGCCTCGGAGATCGTGTGCGGAAAAATAGCAGTAATGGCGGCACAACGTCTCTCTGCTGTCCAGACTGTCGTGGACTGGCTTTGACTGCGGTGACGTCATGACAAGACTCGACGCTGACAGAATCTTTCTGCCAGATTGTTCAAGTGCAGGAGAGTTCGGCTTAATCCTTAAGGCAGACTGAATGTCTCATTTTGGAATGCTCCAAGCTCTTCTGTCCGCCTTGCACAAAGGCGAAAGCCCGTGTTTCACAAAGACGGCAAACGAAGAACTTAAACCTTTCCGGGGACTACTGTGGAGGTTATGCCGAACGGGTATACCTGCCACGGTGGATAAAACCTGGCCCACCAGGAGGCCCATCAGATAAAGCCGGAGGGCTTAATGGAGAAGGCCTCATGGGCTTAGGCGCAAGGATAAGCTCTGGGCTGGCTTAGTGAAGTCCAAGACGAAGGCCTGGCTGCGTTCGCCTTAGGGAGCAAGTTAGGGTTTGTTACCGTGTTAGTCTAGGACTCGTGATCTAGGTCGGTTAAGGCTTTCCTTGTAGGGGAAGGCTTGGCGCCTTTATAAGCCAGCCTTCCAGCAGCCTTAGGGCACGCATACAACCTCATTGTAACCTGTACACATATTGCCTTGAGTGAATTATAGCAGCACGTAGGATCTCGCCGCCGTTGTGAGATCCGAAGCTGGGTAAAATCGTGTGTGCAATCCCGTCACTGGAACCCTCCACGTTCTTCCCCACCTCCTCTACGGTACGTATGAATATTTCTAGTAGTTCCGCGTTACCAATACCTCGACAGGGGAGAAGAGAGGAAGAACAAAGAAGAGAACCACACAAGAACTCCAAGAACTAGATCCACTATGTTCCCCTCACTTAGAGGAGAGATTGATTGGTGAAAATGTAGATCTAGGTCTCCTCTCTCAAATCCCTCAAAGATATGTAAGAATCATGGGAGGAATTGGGAGAGGGGCAAGCTTTCCAAGGTCAACAAAGGAGATGAGAGAGGGGGAAAAACGTGCTTGGAAAAGCTAGGGAACCATTGGGGAAGAGGACCCCTTAAATAGGTTCCCTGGAAATCTGACCGTTATGCCCAGTTTTCGTACCCAGCGGTACTACCGCTGGGACAGCGTACTACCGCTGCTGGTCTCACTGCGGTACCCAGTGTACTGCACAACCCAGCTGCAGCGGTACCTCAGAGAAGTACCGTAGCTGCCAGGCACAGCAGTACTACCGCGGCACTGCCGGTAGTACCGCTGGGATCCTTCGAATAAAATAGAAGGAAACCAGCGGTAGTACGAGGCAACTACCGCTGGGTACCGTAGCGAGTCCAGAGAGCAAAACCAGCCTAGCGGTACCCCTGGCGGTACCACCAGCGGTAGTACCGCTGGCTGAAACCAGCGGTACCACACGGTACCACCGCCAGGAGGAGTACCAGCTGTGCTGCAGGAGGCCCGCTCCAGGTGGAGCGGTACTACCGCTGCGACAGTGGTACTACCGCCAGACACAGAAAAGCTCTTCCTGAAATGCAATAACTTTTGCAAGGAAACTCCAAACGAGATGAAACCAACGAGGTTGGAAAGATAACGACGAGAGCTTTGCCACAAAATATAGAGGGGATACCACACATGGAGAGGTGTGGACCCTATCTCGAAGGTGGACCGATAATATTTCCAACACGAAAACGCAACAAGTTTTCCATAAGAAATCCGTTTTCGAAGAACTTGGGCTTGTCATGAAGATCACGACAAGCACCAAAACACAACAAGGAGAAAAGCCAAATAAGAACCAAGAAAGATGATATGCCAAGTATGCAACGGTATGAGCTCTCCACAAAGATGCGATCAAATTACTCACTTGAGAACCCCTCTTGATAGTACGCCGTCTATCCTAAAACCCGGTCTCCCACTAACAACATGAGACCGGTAAAATAGAAAACCTATCAAGATCATACCTTTGCCTTGCGCATTCCACTTGAGCTCGATGATGACGATCTTGACTCTCTCAAGTTGGAACACCTTTCTTGATTGTGCTTGCTAGCACATGCTTGATGAAGACATCTCCAAATGCTCCCCCATACTCCATTATGGGAGAGCCTCGCTAAGCTCCGTCTTCATGTCTCCTTCTTCTCTTGATATGACCATTCTTCATATAAACCCTTGAGTAGAGCATTGATCATCATGTAATCTTCTAGAGTCCAACACATGAACTCCAATCATTTCCTATGGACAAGATCTACAAGTATATCTCAATGCAAGCATTAGTCCATAAGGATTGTCATTAATTACCAAAATCACACATGGGCAACACATGCACTTTCAATCATGATCTTGTTCTCCTCGGCAAGGAGCTTGGCGACGGACTTGTTCTCCTCCGCAATGGTTCTTCTTTCCTCAATCTCGGCCTTGCGCATCCCCTCTTGCCAGAGTAGTTCCCATTTTTCTTTCTTCTCTTGAGCTTTCTTCTCGGCCAATTGATGCTTTGCCTCCAATGTCTTGGCCATCATGGTCTCATTGGATTGCACCACTTGATCAAGCTTCTCCCTCAAGCATTGTGCCTCGGCTTGCTTCTTCATCCTTTCCTTGGCTTTCTCGTTGCCTTCGGGCTTGTTCTTGTTCCTCCAACGGCACCATCATCATCTTCATCATCCTCAATACATATTTCACCCTTTTTTTTGGTTCTTGGTCTCTCAACTTCCATTCCTCACTATGTTGGAGAATTTTCCAACAATGGTCAAGGGAAAATGCCTTCTTCTTGGATGTCGGCATGTCCTTGAATCTTTCTCTTGCAATGCGATCCTATGAAAAATAAAACCATGTCAATGTTGAACAATATCGAACAATGCAACATAGTGAAACAATGCAAAAGCACACCCAATTGGCCTATATGGTACCACTCGGAGGAGCATTGAGCACTTGTTGCAAGCATCCACTCCACCGGCTACATGTTGTTTTGATCACGTCCCAACGGCCTTGGAGTGATCGGTAGGTCCGGGGCACCGTTCGACCATTGTGCGGCATGAGTTGAAGAACTTGTCCTCCACTCTTTGCCAATACCGCATGTTGGTTTGATCATTGCCATGAATAGAATCGAGATAAATACTCTCCCAAGCACGGATCAATGTCTCATCTTCCATTATAGTGTAGTTCAAACCTCGTTGTTTCACCGATGACCACTCGACCTCCTCGACCTCATCTTCTTCGCCCGCACCACCATCAACGCCACCGTCGGTCTCGTTGTAGCCGAGATTGCTGAGAGGGGGGTTCTCAATGTCAACCGACCCGGCATTAAGCATTTCAACGAATGAATGTGTCGGTGCATCAAAGCATGGGGTGCTACAAATTGGAGGAACAACTTCAAAACCTATTCCAAACGTGAAGGGAAGCGGAAATTGCATCAAACCATGTTCATACCTTGAGGTGCCGGCGACGTTCGCGGGCGGAGTTTGCGATCCGTCGATGGGCTTGGGGGCCGGAGATAGCATGGCGGCGGTAGCGGCGACCACGTTGGCCCTAGGCTTCCGCACGGGCGCCCTCCTCTTCGGAGCCTTCGACCCTGTCCCGACGGATGGGGAATCGACGCTTGGGCCAATAGCGGCGACGGCTGCGGCGACGGCTGTGGTGGCTAAGACTTGGGCCGCGTCGACAGTGCCGAGTCTCCTGCGCTTCTTGATGGTGGCATCGGTCGCCGGCACGGGAGGAGCGGCGGCGGCGGCCGCGAACTCTCCCCGGCCAGCTAGATCTGCCGATGGCGCCGACAGGGATGGTGACGGATGGTGACCAGGGAGGGGTCGGAGGAGCTCATGGCTACGCTTGGGCCAGAGCGCCGGAGAGGGGGAAGAGGAAGCGGCGGCGGCGGCGGAAGGAGAGTGGTGGGTTGCGGGCTGAAACTTCCCTCCCGCCAACGAAAGAGAAGAATAAGGTTCCGTCTACGGTTCGGGGGCGGAAATCTATTTTTCACGGTTCCGCGGGCCGAATTCACGGCCCCCCTCAAAATCTTTTAAGGATCGTCTCGATTTAAGGGTTCTACTCTTTGCGTTTTTTATGTTCTGAAACCGTAGACATCAGTTATTTTAAAGTTTCTGCTAGACCAGGCAGCAAAGTGCGTTTTTTTTCAAACGCTCAGTTATTTTAAAGTTTCTGCTAGACCAGGCAGCAAAGTGCGTTTTTTTCAAACGCTCCACGTGAACTGCGGGCCCAGCAGAGTCCACTTACCAGCGATTCCTAAGGCCGGGGCCTGGCGACGTTCACTCTCTGGCCTCCTTCCGGTTTGCCTTTTTGCCCTGCCTTGGGACCAAATCGTACCTAGAGGGCTAAATGAAAATAGGGTACATCTGGTCGAACTACTGTATATAAGTCGAATTGAAAATAAATACTAATATTATTTTCAGTTGAGTTTTGTTTGGTCGAACTACTGTAAATGAAGAATCTTAGATCCAGCTTTCAATTTAGAACACTAACTACAGCATAGTTTTGAAGTCAGAACTGGAGAAGCTAGATGCATTTAAATTTGGAACGATCTTTGGGAAGTTTCATGAGTAGAAATCTTGAGCCATTTGACTGAACAGGGTCTCAGGATGCCATTTGACTTTTTTTTTAACCAAGATGTCATTTGACTAAAGAGTCTTTCAGCGGAATGGAGTGCTCTCTAAGACCAAACAACCATTTTGTCAACTTCTTCTTAGGACATAACCAACTTAAATTTTTCTTAATTTCTTAGATCACAATTTGGATAACAGACCCTTTTCGAAAACTAAAATTCTGATCATATGAGATGTCACAAAACTCAACTGAAACTCGCCATAAAAAATAGAAAACAAATGAAACTGGCTTTTGGCCAAACAACTTATTTACTAAATATGTATCCAAACAGAACAGCGTAAAACCCATATTACGAGAACTTGAGAACTCTCTGGAGTTGAACTAGCTGGTGAAGCAAGGCTGCACATAGCCAGGTTGGGTCCTCACTCATTTTCAAGGAAAAGCTGGGTGGTATCTTCCCTCTTTAGTCTGGTTCTTATATTGGAGAGCTTAAACTTTTTCATGGCAAACAATTACCTAAAAACACATTTAGGCAAAATTAATTAACATAAGTAATGATTCAACCATTATGATTCCTGGCTCTTGCTTCTACCAGAGCCCCGCAGCCGCGCGGTAGAAGTCAAAGCTAGAGCCCTGTTTGGCTAGGCTCTTGGGCCATTTCCACCCTCTGTGCTACAGATGTTGGCTTCAGAAGAAGCTTGCTTCATGAGAAATTTCCCATTTAGGGCTACTGAGAGTAGTGAAATTGTCCCCGGCCGACTCCATCCTACTAGTGAACACTTTGGGCCGTAGCCCCGTAGGTTTATGACCAGTTTGCACCATCACCATTCACCAAGCTAGCTTACACGCTATTCCATCTTTAAAATGATTTCAAGCAAAAGAAAGTCGTGTAGATATCTCTAGTGATGGCAGCATGAACGCTGACAGACAGCAAATTGGGCATGGGACGTCCAAGTTTGCACTGCATACCAAAAGTGGCTATTGCTGCCAGAGGCAAAGTATAGCCAACAACCTGCCCAATTACCGTCCACTGATTTTGGCAGTGGGTGGTCCCATCCACTGACCTGGCGATGTGTGGGGGCCTCCTGCTGTGATCAGGCGCTAAGCCTATTGGTAATCGACAGCATGGGTGGAAACAGCAAAGGAACAACTGAAAGCATGCAGATGCAGATCAATGTCACCTTTGTGAATTGCATGTCATGGATTAGGGAATCTAATTTCCATTATGGACTCAGCCTACGTGGGGGTAGTGGTAGCCTCCTTTATGTAGATGGGCACGTTTCTATTTGCCATATAGTTACTTGAAGGAAATAATTTATGCACGAAGCTTTGGAGAAACAGAAAATTGCCTTGTGATACCCTATGATTCTAATAGGCTAACGGGCTGTGAGGTGTTTCTTGGGTTAGTGCATACAAATTCACCTTCCATCCCTATGCACGCCTAGTTGAGACCTCAAAACCCCATGTACGGGAAGGCAAATGTAGTACTTCTTTCAGATGAAAAGAGGAGCTCAGGTGTTGAAATATTTATAGAAAAATATCATTTATGGATATGTTCTTATCACTGAATTCTACCTTTCGCTTTCTTGGAAAAGATGTATACTCCCTTTTAGATAAAGAATGTATATTAATATCGCGGAGATACAAATTACACCCAGTCTCTGCAATAACGCAATAATCAAAACTATTACGGATACACACAACCGAAAGACAATAAGAAGAAGAAATAAAAAAGAAAAGTCCTGCTACGAGTTACAGTCCTTGCAGCAGCCGCACAACCACCACCAAGACACCACCTGATGTCCAATTCTTCAAAAGCAACGCCTTCAAGAAGAACAGTGCCAGACACAACCAATTAAGGCCAGACCTTGGGTTCTCACCCTGAAGATAGTCCCCGCTCTCAAAACAATGTCTTCAGCAAGACCATTGCCAGGCACAACCAATTAAGTCCAGACCTTGGGTTTTCACCCTGAAAGGTAGGATTTTGAACTTCACATGTGATGTTGCCCCCACTAACATACCGCTGCTCCGCCTCCTGCAACTCCAAGCAAGTTTCTCATCGCCTCAAAGCTTCCAATCACCATTTGCTAGTCCTTTAATCTCAGCTTTCATGACATTCCCCGCCTCTGACTACACTATGGATTTGCCCATGATGGCACAGAAGCAGAGCTTCACGCCGCTCCCTCCGACGCGACCGAATCCCTCCGATCTAGCAATCTCTAGGAATTAGCCCATGAAAGATCACCGGCGAAGCCTTCCGAAACTCGACACTCTTGCCAGATCAATGTACCGGCGTCAAGCAGATCTTCATCTTGACATGATTCGGAACCAAGGACCACCGCCTTTATTCGCAAGACCAACGGCCCCCACGCCGCCGGTCAACTCAAGCCGGACTGGATGACGGAACGGATCCGCCGATCCAGCCGCGACCCCGGCCGGCCACGTCTGGCGAAGGACAAGACCACCACCACCATGCCCGGAGCAGCTGCTCGAGGCGTCCTCGACGATGCGAAAATGGCCCCGGATAGCCTCCACACTGTCGTCGACGTAGCAGCAGAGGTGCGCGAGATCGAGGTCCGATCTAGATCCAACGGGCCGAGATCCATCCCGTCACCTGCTCTGCCTCTGTCTGCTAGCGCCGCCGCCGGCCGTCGCTTGTCCAGATCGCCGCCATCCGCGCCGCCTTCGCTGGAGAGGAAGGGCAGATCACCGCCGCCCTGGCCCATCCGGCGATCGAGGAGACCACCGCCGCCGCCGCGCCACACGGGCCTTTGCCCAGCGACGCCTATGGCGGCGGCGGCAGAGAGGAGGGGCGCGAGGGGAGGCTTGAAGGGCGGCGAGGAGGGGGCACCCCAGGGGCGGCGCGGCGCCGCCGCCTCGGGGGTGGGAGGGTTTCGGGGGACTCAAATATGTGTGCTCTCAAGACAGAACAGATAAAGGAAAGCCAGGTGCATGAAGTCATTCCTGGACAGTGATATTAGGTATTGCCAATGGTGGTAGCAGCGACATCCCTGCAGCCAAAGATAAGATTAGGATGCCACTTCTGCCACAAGCTGTGTAGAGTAAATTCAGAAAAAATAGCATTGCCCCTAGTACCTACCATGTGACAATTGTCCATTATTCCTTTACTTGTTGCAAGACTTCAGGTTTTAATACCATATGATCCCCCAAACCTCAAGTGGTAAGAAATATTTTGCATTCCAAAGTTTTCAAAACTTGCAAACCAGCAAGTGACAATTTGGAAAGTGGAATCTGGTTGGTTGAAGGGGTCCAGTATATATAATTGGTATTGCAGGTTTCACTGGATAAACCCTTCAATATGTATTGATGCCTTGATGAAATACATGTACAAATAATTTGTTGACTACCTTTTCTCTCTATTGAACAAACAGATCTACCTAGTTTGATTATGGTTGATTCTATTTGACACCGCTAACAACTGTTGATGTCTTATACTCCCTCTGATCCGAATTTCCGTGATTAGTTATTTCTCCCCGACACAAAGGGATCGGAGGGAGTAGAACATATGATCAGTTAGACGTGAATCTAATCATCAAGCAGACACTATGTCTTATGTCTATTAAAAGTAAATGATTATTTGCCCGGTCCCTTCATCTCCACTTTGATTTATACAGTTGTTTTTTAGTCCTTGGTTCCTCTGTTTCATAGAGTTCCTGGTTATCCACAGAGATTATGAGCACAATACAAAAGATGTTGTTTAGTCTCCATACATGCAGAGCATAGAAAAGACAGAACATTCAGTTTGTTTCATAAATTGTTTCATGTTGCCTTTAGATCGATATGATCAGATACGGGAAACAACAAGGGCCTGAGGAATTCTAACAACTTAAAAAAAGTGCCCTAAAAATGGAGATTTTATTCCGAGTAACCTTTGGATAATCTGATGGGAAACATGCAAGACTACTTGGATAACTAGCTCTGGTGGCAGGCAAAGAGATTCTACAATATCACGCGAAAGCTCCTGGTCACTGAAAAAGGAAAAATCCTTAGATGATCCATGTCCATATGATTCAGCTGACCACAAATAATCAAATTTCAGAACTCAAAATATTGAAAAGGATATTTCTATCAGCAATGTATCAACATGTCTATAAATGGCCAGACAAAAGGATTCTTATTAATATTCAATGTTCTGATAAAAGGCAGACAGAAAACAGTCCCCCTAGCATCTGAATCACCAGGATGCTTGTCACTCACAAATCCAAAAGCACAGAGATAACATCTTGGCTAGTCCTGCCAAACATCAATTGAATTTGAGGGATCAAATGGGCCTACTTGATAGCAATCAGGTTCGCCACTTGAATCAATTTGTTACCACCGTCTGACTTGCTCAGAAAATAAATCCTGCGAAGATTCACATCAGATACACAAGTTTATTTTTGTGTCTGTTCACTGCACATCTTTCCTGTCACTGTTGTCCTGGCAAGGTGTAGTGAGTGATATGTACAGTGATAGATAGAGAGTATAGGGTGAATGCATCTTCTTGCCCTTCCTCCATGCGCTTACTGACAGATGACACAAGATGCTTAAAACAGAAGCCAGAAAGAATCAATACCAGACTCTAGAATGAACCATTCCACCACTGCAACATACCTTGATCCAAATTTTGCAAGTAGCCTGTCCTCACACGGTCACACAGGTCCTGGTCTACCAAATAGTGTCCTAGACTGGTTTGACCACACCACTTCCTGCACCAGTTCGCATACATACCCTTCCAGTTCTCCTTTAAATCTCCTGCTCTCCATCCATCTCAATTCTCATCCTTATGCTCTTGCAGTGAACTACTACCCCGGCTACACACCTTTCATCTTTCTTCTCAAAGCATCACCACCAAACTTGTTTGTTCTGCAAAACCTACAGAAAAGCCATGAAGCAACCACTCCTGCAGTACCTGAAGCTGTTCTTGTTGCTAGGCATTGGTGGAGTCACAACCATGCATGTGCCTGAACAAGATGTTTCTGCATACCTGGGAGCACTCTCCCTTGACGGCCATTTTATCTTCCATGACTTGTCTGCCGCTGCACAGGACTTCGGCAACCTCTCTAGCTTCCCACCAGTCGCTGTGCTTCACCCAGGCTCAGTGGCTGACATTGCCACAACCGTGAGGCATGTGTTCTTGATGGGTGAGCACTCCACACTCACAGTAGCAGCTCGTGGGCATGGGCACTCTCTATATGGGCAGTCCCAGGCTGCTGGAGGGATTGTCATCAGAATGGAATCCCTCCAGAGTGATAGAATGAAGGTGCACCCTGGTGCATCACCCTATGTGGATGCCTCAGGAGGAGAACTCTGGATAAATGTCTTGAACGAGACGTTGAAGTATGGTTTGGCGCCGAAGTCATGGACAGACTACCTCCACCTTACGGTTGGGGGCACGCTGTCGAATGCGGGCGTCAGCGGGCAGACATTCCGGCATGGCCCACAGATTAGCAATGTGAATGAACTGGAGATCGTGACTGGTATTGGCAGATGATTTCTTCCATGCTGCTCTTGGTACCATTACTGTCAGTAGTGTAGCTAACTTTGGTACCATTACTGTCAAATGCAGGAAGAGGACACGTCGTCACTTGCTCACCTCAACAGAACTCAGATCTCTTCCATGCTGCTCTTGGTGGTCTAGGTCAATTTGGCATCATCACGCGGGCCAGGATTGCCCTTGAGCCTGCTCCACAGATGGTAAGTCGAAACAACTCATCTGTGACAACTCCATGCTAGTGGCATTTCAAATAAGCAAGTGCTCATGGGTTGATTGGATATGTGACAGGTAAGGTGGATAAGAGTTCTCTACTTAGATTTCATGAGCTTCACTGAGGACCAGGAGATGCTCATTTCTGCACAAAAGACCTTCGACTACATTGAGGGTTTTGTTATCATAAACAGAACAGGTATCCTGAATAACTGGAGGTCATCATTCAATCCACAGGACCCAGTGCGGGCTAGCCAGTTTAAAACAGATAAAAAAGTGCTCTTCTGCCTTGAGATGACAAAGAACTTCAATCCTGAAGAAGCCGACATCATGGAACAGGTGAGACAACGATTTATGCTTGTGTTACTAAATATTTGTATGCATTAAGTGCTATCAGGTTGTCGAGTGATTGAATTCCATATTTGTTCATGTTTACAGGAGGTCGATGAGCTACTGTCTCAACTTCGATACACACCTCCCTCCTTATTCACACAGATGTCACTTACATGGAGTTCTTGGATAGAGTGCACTCCTCTGAGATGAAGCTGAGAGCTAAGGGCTTGTGGGAAGTCCCGCACCCATGGCTTAATCTCATCGTCCCGAGAAGCACGATCCATAAATTCGCGACAGAGGTCTTCGAGAAAATCCTCAAAGATAATAACAATGGTCCCATATTGCTCTACCCGGTGAACACGTCCAGGTAAGCTGCTTAATGTCTGAGATCACAAACCCCATTGAGAAACTCTGATAGATGATGCTGTAGTGTTTTCCGAATGAATGATCTATCTCGTTTCATGCAGATGGGACAACAGAACATCAGTGGTCATACCAGATGAGGAAGTTATCTACCTGGTGGGATTTCTATCCTCGGCACTAGGCCCCTACAGCATCGAACATACACTGAACCTGAACAGACAGATAATAGAGTTCTGTAACGAAGCAAGTATTGGGGTGAAGCAATATCTGCCAAACTACACCACAGAAGAAGAGTGGAGGCCCACTATGGGGCAACGTGGGACGCATTTCAACAGAGGAAAAACACTATGACCCCTGGCAATCCTAGCTCCAGGACAGGGGATATTCCAAAAGGCATCAGCATCACAACCCTTGTCCTCTTGACATCATCAACTGTGAAAATGTTTGTGTGCATTATATGCCTATGTTAGTACAGAATTGTAGTTACTTTGCAGAAGGAACAAACTGTAGTAGGAACGACACAGTGTACTGGCTAGTGACTAGTAATGGTGATGGGGATCAAGGAAGTGCAGCATTACATTACCTTTGAGTTGTATCTGATGCTCTTTTGAAGCAATCATTTGAGGATTACATCCACCCATGAAATATGAGAGCTCCAGTTGTTATTACTGCACAAGGACAAAGCCGTGCAATGATGACAGCACCATTAACCAGTGAAATTCGTGCCGCTGAGTACTGTGTCAATTAATGACAGTATAAAAAGGCGGCTCCCAGGTACACTGATGATTATCAGATAAAGGTGTCTTACATACGAATAAACCTGTATACATGCAGCAAACTAATCAAGTTTCGTGAAGGTAAACTACCATATATTCGTGGAAGAGGCCGTGAATTTCTTAAAGAAAAGAATATGCTCATATAGTCTGAATCTTACCAAGATTTCCTCTTCAACCACAGATTAAGGAATCAGGTCCAAAAGGTGAATGACAGGCACTGTATACTTACGTGAGCAAACTATTAACAAACTTGTAAGATTCGTACAAAATGAACAGCGTGGAGAAGTTGCACATGCTGAATGCAGAGGAAAGAAGCTAATGCAAGCCCAAAAGTTGATGTTTTTCTGGCTGATGTATGACTTGCCTGTCACCTCTAACTAAAGGATCGAGGAATTAATAAATCATTTTCATTGAAGATGAGTTTTCATTATGAATATGATGCTAGTATTTGCTTATTGACCGTCTATTAAATGCTTGTAGTGGAAATTCGCGATCAATTACTGAAAGAGTTCACTTGGCACCAAGTTTTTGGAGGCTAAGCTATTTTTTACTGTTAAGTGATGGCAGATCGCACAATAACCAGTCCAGCGTAAAAATCATACTATTACTGCCGATTAGTGGAAGTTACTGCATGTTAAGTACGGTACATTAAGTGTTCGAGATACAAATGTAACCCAAAAGGGATTTAGAGTTCATAGCGAAATCAGAATTAGAAGGTCTTCACTGGTCTGAGTAGATTTGGTACAAATCCAGTTTTTTGTACAATCTACTACTTGTCTGGATTAATTATAAAACATTAGTTTAACCCATTCTTTCTCATCGCTGGTTGACAGACATCTGCTACGTAGCATGGGAATAGTAGATACATCTCACCATAAGTACTTCGAATTTCATGCTTGCTTACATGATGAACAGTATGGAAGCACAACCTGGTATGTATTTGAACACCCGGTGCAGAAATGACTTCAGACAAATTCGTTTCGATGGTGAAAATCACCAGAAGATAAAAATATTAACACATCAATCTTAATGCAACTATTATATTCTCAATATGGTGTCTTACCTTCTGGATGATATATCGCACTAACCAGCAGGTGTACATCAAACATATAACCTTCTTTACCTTAACCTTAACAAAGCCTTTTGTCCCAAACAAGTTGGGGTAGGCTAGATATGAAACCCTGTCACGAGGACTTCTCAGGAGGTCACCCATCCTGGTACTACTCTCGCCCAAATGGGTTTCATATCCATGTGACTGACTAGTTTTTACGTTGGCTCGCCAAGCCTATCACAACCCTTAGATATGAAACCTTTCATGAGGACTTTCTAGGAGGTCACCCACCCTAGTACTACTCTCGTGGGTTTCATATCCATGGGACTGGCTAGTTTTTACGTTGGCTCGCCAAGCCTATCACAACCCTCCTCCTTTATCCGGGCTTGGGACCGGCTATGCCTAGAAGACATAGGCGGAGTTACATCAAACATATAACCTGTACTAAATCTCAATCGAGTGGTAAATTCAGAAAGATTCAACACCTTGGAGGCAAAATCGGAAAGTTACATTTTATTTATTTTTATATGCACCAAATATATCATTAAGGAAAAGCGGTAATTCCAAAACATCACATCAGTTGGGCAAAAACTGTTGTACATAAGAAACCAAAAGTTGATTGAATACCAATAAAGTGGCCCGGGGCCGGAACTACTATTGATGATTGACCTTGTCTTAACTAGTCAATGGAATGTCTAATCCATCATGTCCATTCTAGCAGAAGTCAAGAGATGATATCCAACATAAGAAATAGCACTATCAGCAAGCATGCCCATGAGAGATATCATGAAAAGTTTTGAAATGTGCTTGACTTTCGGTTATCTACAGATGCAGTGACAAAAAGTAGTTTGTCATGTCAGTGCTTCATTATGTGGTCTCAGAACACCAGACAACTGATAATTGTATCCACTTGGGATATTGAGAAATCAACTCAAACTCCATGTACAAGCATTACTCAATCCTTGCGGTACCATGGTTTTGACTGCCAGTTTTAGTAATAGTTACCTAAAGATGAACATGCTAACTACAGAATTCGCTAATGAGTGCTGAAGTTCGTAACGTAATTTATAGTAGTCAAGTAAGATCAAGTTAGGTATATGTCACCACTTGGAAATCACGAGAAAACACTAACTGAAGCTAGAGGAAACTTCGTTGTAAAAGGATGCCAAATATAGATTATGGTATGATATGTAATATGTATGGTTTTTTTATGCACTCCCTGTATGAATGAACAACTGAACATAATAAGCTTTTACAGCAACAATACGAGTAATTATTAGCTTTAATCATCATTATTATTTTCAACGAAAGATTACCCAGATTTTACTAGAGTGGACAAATGGAGGCCGAGTTCCATGTAGCCCTCTATTTTGAAAAAATCGAAAATCATATTTTGAAGTTTCAAGAGATGTTAAAAAGTTCCGGAGGTACATAATATTGTCTTCTACCCAAGTGTAAATTCTCAGTTAGAAATATTTTGTATTTTGGGCCGCAAAAAAATGACTGTCTCACATTTGAAAGTAGTGAACAGTGTAAAATTTCAACTCTTCCAATTTTGTCATATTTTGTTATTTTGTGCATCCCAGAATATGAAATATTTTGATTTGAGATTTTGCACGTCAGTAGTATACAACATTGTCTACATCCAGGATTGTTTTCAAAAAAAATTGAAGCTTCAAAAAAATATGATTTCCGAAATTTTCAAAATAATTGGCTATGTGGAGCTCGGCCTCCATTTATGGTTTCTGCAGATTTTACGCTGTATATAATGCAGGCACCATATCAAAGTAAAGGAACAAAAAAAGAGTCCGTGCGCATATTCTAAACAAAATAAGCTAACTGAAGTCACCGTAATGAGAACTGAAAAATGTTTCCTGAATCGTAATAGGTTTAGCTCTTGCTCTTGATTGAAGTAAACAGGGTTCTGAATCATGAAATCCTAACTGCATGAAATCTGTGGCATATAATAATTGTTGAACTCTTGCTCACAGAAACAAAAATAAGGACACACAATAAATAGACAGAAGAGTATACCCTTGAGTTAAAAATAACATCAGTACTGAATAATGAATTGATAACTGGATGAAATCCCAGTCACACTTAAAGTTTGTGCAATAAAGTAGCTTGATAGTACTACATGCTGAGTAGATAATTGTTGGAGACTTCCAATTGCTTACAGTTAGACTTGAACCTTCCCATATCCCAAAATACATAAAAAAATATATGAAATCCTAGATTATCAATCACTAAGTAGTTGGGACAAGAAAGCAAAAATAGAAGACTCATGTGGTATATCAGTGTATAATCTCTCAGTTTGTAATATTATGACATCTCCAATTTCCCGGTTGTGAAGGTGGCCTCGTTATCCACACATCTGGTCGGAGGACCGACCTGGGTTTAAGTTAGCGAGTGCTTAGAGATAGTTTTCTTCCCACGTTTGAGAGATGCTTTGTAAAGTTATGCTGTTTGATGGATGATTGTGATTTTGTGGGGGGATTTAGCCACCTTAAGAAGATGTTCTTGATGGGTGCTTCTGAGTTTTCTTGCTGTATAGTTTCAGGTTCTTGATGGGTGTTTTTCTTCTTCTTTTAGGTTTTGCTGTTGTATATTTGTAAATAGGAATATTGTGATGTTTACAACTAGTGCTGTCAGTAATACCCTGCACTTTGATTACAAAGGACAAAGTATCATACAGCTCACATGGAGCATCAAGGCAACTAGCTTAAAAGTCTAAAGTCAAAATGGACCAGATCAGACCAAGGGAACATTGCATGACTGAACAAACAAACACGTGCACTCACCTAAAACTGGAAACGTCCAACTGCACATGCCTGATCATAACCAAAAACAAGAACGGAGATAAATGCACTATGCTTGAGCGAAATTTGTTTGAATTGCAGTTTGTCAAACTGTTGAACAACAGAACATCATCTAAACCATTACAAAATTATGAATCCGACTGGAGAAATTTTGCAGGCTACCAATTACCTCACGCTCCCTCTTCATAGTTAATAGTAAAGTAAGCTCTTGCACATCAGGCTTTCCCTCGTGTCATCAAGCTATAAGGAGCTGGAATAACAATAACTGAAGCACAACAAAATCACAGCATTTTTTTTCTTCAAAGGTCGTTAGCTACAAGCATGGATCAAGGAACTTAAGTATAATGAGGTGCGCTTACATGCTATTCAAAACAAGAATTTTCATGAAGCATAAAACGGATATAAACCAACCAAAACATATACCTCCTAATATTAGCAACCAGGAATTACAAAATATAATGGATTTCCATGATCCGGAACCACCCAAGGAGTTTCAGTAGCAGACTTGCATCAGATAATTATTCACCATGAGTACTGCAAGAAATTTGTGGTGGCATTGAGCAACCATGTTGGCCTGCCTTCAGTTAAGGCTTCTCAAAGCAGATATAAAGGATGGGGTTCAACAAATTTGATGGTAATGCTATTGCAGCTTGCGCAAAATGGATACAAACTCCCTTATTTTAGCCGACAAGCCTCAATATATAGGTAGCAAGGATAAATTGGTTAAACCGAAAGTACTGATGCACTTAAGGACTAACTGTGTAACTCGCTAACATTTTTTTTACCAAATCAACTAATGTCAGACCTAACCTTACCTGGTACAGCTGACTAAAATCAGTCGATTATGGAAGCATTGGCGGCTAGAATTCAAATCTTCTCAGCATACTTCGTGGGTTTTGTACTCCAATTTAGCACAATTGCTTTGGACCTTTCTTCCATTCTTTGTATTTCCTTATTCAGTCTTACATAGAGAAGGAAAGGGGTAGTGAGTGGTCTATAACAATAAAAGCGTCGGAAAAGGGGATGTGACCATGAAGAGGTTGGGCGTACCTACCCTGTCTAATGCCAATGCTATCCTGAACTAAGGAAGATATGCCAGAGATAGAATACTAAACAATCGACATCGCCGCGAGCCGGCGACCGTGAGAAAGCACCTGCGAAGATCCATGTCAGGCCATTACGGCGATTACGCTGAAGAAGATGTCAGTTAGGAGGGGAGGGGGAGGGGAGCTCACAGACTGTTCGACGAAATGCCGAGGCGAGGGCGGAAGGAGGGGAGGCGACGGTATGGCTTGGAGGAGACGAAGACTCGAGGCACGCGCCGACGCGCGGCTCAGCTTGGCCGGAAAGGCGGGGGCCGCTCGCGCTGTCAGCAAGCACGGCGACGACCATCAGGGCCGGCCCGGAGGGGGGATCAGGGTGGGCAGCCGCCCCGGGCCCCCAAAATATAGGGGCCCCACCCAGGTATGCAGACGTGTATGTATGTTGTATGGTCAGGGCCTGTGTATGACTACGTACTGGTATTAGCAGCCCAGCAGGAAAAAAAATGCCCGTAGGCTAGGAAGGCATGGCCCAGCGAGGCAACTCGTAAGCAGATTATTAGCAAAATGAATGCAGCAGCCAGCAGGAAGTCATCCATCGATTCGGCTCCTTCCCATAGCGTATTATACAACATCATGCGTCCGCCGCCACCGGTTCTGCAAAATCTCGTAATTTCGATCGCTTATTCATCGTATTACATGATGCATAGCTGGTACTATTCAATATTTGCTGTTAATTTGTTTTTGAAGAATTGTGTGTTATCATGCCGTCTAGAAAGTATCTATCAGTTAGTGCTAAAAGAAAAAGAGTAAAACGCCTGGATGATTTGGTACAATCACATAGGGAGATATTTACAATTTTGCAACGATAATAATGGAGCTTTGATAAACCCGGACGATGAGTTCACAATAGTTGTCGCGGAGGAAGATCAACCAACTAAGGAGAATTTTGATTTTGATCACTAAGAAGAAAATATCAACACCATCACTAATGCAAGTGTCTCTGAGAGTTGGCGACAGTTGCCACGAATGATATCGACATTGACCCCATCATAGGTGACTTGGCATCGAGAAATATTAGGAAATCCTTAAGGTAATATGTATAAATTTGTGTACTTCTTTGATACATTTAAGTGTTATTGACAATATATCTTTTACATATATATTTGTTATTATTGTTATGACGTCTATATAAGGGCCTCAATTTATAGTTTCGCCCCGGGCCCCCAAAATCTCAGGACCGCCCCTGACGACCATACGTCAGCGTGTCAGCGAGGCGAGGGAGCCTTCTGGAACACGATGGTTCCTGTGTGACGCTGTGCATTTCTGGGATACGGGCGCGCTAGGCAATGGATAACCATTATCGGGGTACCTTGTAAAAAAAAACATTATCCGGGTACCCGGTGGGTAAAAATCTACTTCATGGGATAAAACTTGCCCATGGGGCCATGGTATTGGTACCTAAGAAAAAAGGCTTGTTAGCATAAAACCGCGATTTTGATGTTTAAATTTTGAAAAACCGCGACAATGATGTCAGATTGCAAAAAACCGCGACATTTTGGTCTAGCCTTCGCAGAAAACACAAATTGCTCTCTAAACGCGAATTAACGGCCAAACTGACGAATGGGACCCACCCGTCAGTGCTAACGTGGGAAATATTTAGTTAATTTGCTGACTTGGACCTGGTCCCACTTGTCAAGCCAATAGAAAATGATATATCAAAAATTTTGGAAAGAAAAGTCAAAGGTCGGGGCTCCCTCGTATTCTTCTCCGCTCGTGCGTCATGGTGGCCGGGCGTGTATAGGCGGCCATGGGCGTGGCGGAGCTGCTCCATGGCGCCTACGGCCGGCAGGCCAAGAAGCAGGTGTCGCCGCGCGCGTGTGCCCAAGGCCGGCGTGGTGAAGGACGGGCTGGAGCACGCCTGGTACGACTGCGCGTGTGCCCAAGGAGGGCGAGGACGGCGAGCGCGGCGGGCTGACGGCGCCGCCGCGTCTGGTCTGGCTGAAGGTGAAGAGACAACCGTGGTGGCCGGCGCAGGTGTTCGACCCGGCGGACGCGTCGCCGCTTGCGCTGGGGCAGCGCTGGAGGCTCCGCGCCGCACTGTCCGTGACGGCTTCCCGCACCTCGCGTCCATCCAGAGCCCGCTCGAGGGTGGCGGCACCCCCCTGTTCGCGTTCGCCTCCACCGTGCACACCGCGTTGGGCGAGGTCGGCGCCGCGTGGAGGCCGGCCTGTCCTGCGGCTGCGCCATCAGCAAAGGGGCACGCACGGCGTTCGGATGGGCGCGCACGGGGCGGTTGTGGACGTCGCCTTCACGAGGCACGCGCTCCAGGGGGAGACCTTCGCCGGGAAGGAGCTCGAGCAGGCGACGGGGCGTGGGCCAGAGGGCGGCGGCGCGAGCCGGAGGTTGGCGGGGCGCGGGCCAGAGGGAGGCGGCGAGAACAGGAGGCGGCGGCGCGCGAGCAGGGCGCGAGCCGGAGGGCGGCGGCGCGAGCAGGAGGGCGGCGGCGTGCGAGTGGGAGGGCCGCCTGCCGCTGCTCTCTTGTTTTTGTTTTTTTAGAAATTTAGATATATTTTTTTAACTGGCCTGACAAGTGGGACCATGTCCAAGTCATCAAATCGATCAAATTATTGCCACGTCAGCCCTGACGGGTGGGTCCCACTCGTCAGTTTGGTCATCAATTCGCGTTTAGGGAGCAATCGGTGTTTTCTGCGAACGTCCAAGCGAAATGTCGCGATTTTTGCGATCTGACATCATTGTCGCGGTTTTCCGGAATTTGATCACCAAAGTCGCGGTTTTATGCTAACAACTCAAGAAAAAAAGACCGGATACATGTATTGCTATAGTAGACATGAAATTTAAGGTCTGTTTGGTTTATGCCCCGGCTGGCCCTACCAAAATATTGGTCATGCCAAATAGTGTTACACCTGTTTGGTTTGCTGCCAATTTTTTTAGCTGCCTTTAAGCTACTCACTCCGTTCATAAAAGGATGTCTCAATCTTTTCTAGATTTGTATGTATGTAGACATACTTTAGTGTGTAGATACATATAAATCTAAAAAAGATTGAGACATCCTTTAGTGTGTAGATACATATAAATCTAAAAAAGATTGAGACATCCTTTTGTGAACAGAGGAAGTAGTTGGTATGGCCTTCACAGATTTTAGCCAATTTTTTGGCCAACCGTGGCCGTGGAATCCCACGTCAAATAATTGGCTAGCCAACTTTGGTAGGACTGGTGTGGACATGATCCAAATGGACCTTAGACCATCCACTATGTGTCTCCGGTTCAAAGAAAAAGCTGGCAGAGAATTAAAACCGCTTCACATATGCTGCTATGTAGACATCGCTTTAGTCAGAGGCAATGCAGGGCACATGCACCATGCAAAGATAATTTAATCCACTATGTTCTCCGTTTTTCTCACTGGCGAGTGGGCCAGGTATATTTGGTCCTAACAGAACGACTTTTTGGATCGAACTGCATCAACTTGTTGGTTCGCTTTTTTGGATGAATCGTTTTCTCACCGAGTTGCTATGTATCCAATCGGTTTAACGGCAGGAGAGAGAGTGTCATGGTTCGCTTTACTACCTATGCACATCATATATTTTTTTAGCTATCAAAATATCCATGTCATATTTTTTCCTTTCGAATATCTCAAGAGAGACCTCCTAAGACCTGGGAACCCAGAGGGGCTCTTGAGATCATTAGGATCACGATTTAGATCGTATGTATTCTTTATATCGCTATTTTCTGAATCGGTATTCACCAGCTTAGTATCTACAATATTTGATGGCCTGATAACTATCCGCTTGCACCACAAGCCTAACCTAGCTTTATTGCTTTAAATTATTGCAGGCAATAGGGAACTACTAGTACTGGTATGTACTAGCTAAATACCCGTGCGTTGCCACGGGGAAGATTTTGCTTTTTTACAAAAAAAATATTGATTGTTGTGCTAATACCCGTGGGTTACTATGAAGACAATATCATCGACAACAAACCTAATAGTGATGAACGCTTCAATGATGTTCATCTCCCGAAACTTTCCCTTGTGGCGAGTGCCAGAGTGGCCCTCCATGGCATCTCATTCTTGACACAGCCTTAGATCAAGTCCAACAAAAGTCTCATATTTGAGTCAATATTTGTCCATTCGGAGACTTTTGTAAAACAAATCCGATTTGGTTTGCGCCGACATTTTATGGAAGCGGCAAACTTGACCTTGTACATCAGGCTCACATATATTATATTATTTATAACTACCAAATGTCTCTTTCACTCTCTCGAATCATTTGATAAAACTTAATATTTGTTGATACATCACAACAATCACATTGTTGTTTTCCTTGTTCATCAACTCCATGAATGAAAAATCGCCCATCCTAGCAATACAATTATCAGCTGCAGCTAGCAATCAACAAGATTACACACAAAAAATCAGAGCAAACATCTAAAGCAATCAGCAGCGGCGGAAATCATCAGCACGAGCTAGCGCAGCAGTAGCAGCAAAAAACACAGAGCCACACCAATCTGTCCACCTAATCTATCATCTCTTCAATCTCTCTCACACAGCAGCGGAGGCGCTCAATCTCTCTCTCCTAGCTGCAGAGCAGGACCACCGCTCTGGTACAATGCATAGCTCGTCGGCGAAAAGTATACGAGTATGCGATCGACCTCTGTTCCCCATCTCCTCCTCCCTGCTCCACTTTTTCTGCAACCGGTCTCCCCTCCCCTTCTTCTCCTCCGTGCTCCACCCGTCCCTGGTGCCTCCCCTCCCCTCCGTCGAGCTCCACGCAGCGGAGGTACGCGACCTACTCGCGCTCGGAGCAGCGGAGGTGTCGCGCTACCAGGAAGCGGCGCGAGGGGACGGCTTACTCGGCGGGGAGGAGCGTGTGGATGGGGGCAGCGGGATTGGGCGCGGCGGCCGGTGGCCATGCGGGATGCAAGGGAGGTCCGTGGTCACCGACGGCCCTGCGGTGATGCTGGGGAAGCTGTGGGCCCGTCGGCGTCCGACACGCAGGTGGAGGTGCGTGGCGCCGTCGGTCGTTCGGTTGCAGGGGAGAAGGACGGGATGGCCCGACGAGCTAGGACTCGCAGATGAGGTGGGGCCCACGGCGGTGCTGCTCCGAACGGGCGGCGACGGAGCTCGGCCCTCGGGAGATGCCGCGGGGGCGCGCTACGCCGGACAGGAGATCGGGTTGGGGCGCTCCGGTCGGTCGGGAGGAGGCGAGGAGCACGATGGGATCGTGAGTAGCTGGGTTTCTCGAGTGGAGTCACTTGGAGGTGGCAAAGGGCGTAATTAGCCTAAGGATGAGGGGTAAAATCGGAAATCTAAAAAACGTACCAACACCTCCTCAAGCCGTATTATATAGTAGAGATTATGCGCATTGAACGCTGCACAGGAAGTAAAGGGGGTGCGTTTTCAACTTCAGTTGATAAGATCACATCATCCCTCGTAATTACACAGTTAAATCATGTGCAAATGGAACACCGTAATTAGCTTCGTCAACCAAGTGATTTTTTTTAATTATTTACAATGATAAAAATAATATAAATATTATTCAAAATTATGAGTTCTTATGTATGTAACCGCTAAAAAAGTTTTAATGCAACCTATCCACATCATCCGTTTCTTCAACCCGTTATTTCAACTTATCTATATCAATGTAGATCTCTAAACAATAAAGAGATCTAAATTGTAAAATACACATCATTTCCATACATTATAGATGGAGGAGTACGTATGGGGTGCGGAACGGCTGCGGAGAGGCTTGCGATGGATGTGGATGGCCCCGATAGGCAAACAAAAGTGGCAGGGTGTATAGTAGCTCGACACCATGAGGCGAGCGGAAACTTCTGCCTATGCAGTTGTGTCTCTCCCATGCGTGCACAAAAAATTCATCTAGTTTTGAAATTCCTATTTGTAGTTGTGAGGTGAGAGAAAATCAGGATCCCCCCCCCCCCCAAAAAAAAATAGGCATAGGGGTCATTTAGAGCATATGTTGAGCAGTTATTTGTTGTTTACAGAATGGTGACAATTTTTACGGATTGGATGGTTTTTGATAAATTGCTAGAGATGTTCTAACCTCGGCGAGAATGTGAGCAACATTTTTGGTTGTTTCTTTAATTCACTATTTATCCCAAGTTTGTTGAATTCTTTGATTCCTCGAGGCACATGATGCTCTCTTACTATACCACAAGAGGGTACTTTATAACTTGATGTAACATCTTACCATTCACCTATACTTATGTTATCCTTGCAAAATTGTTCAAAACTGGACCGCGGTAAACGTTCAATATACACTCTATTGTATATCTTATCTTCCTGTAGGCGCTAAGGACACCGTTTATTTCAAAATGTGAGACAAACTTAATAGATATTAGGTCTCTACCCGTCTGAGATGCGTGATGCTCACAGAATAAATATGGAGTACATGCTAATTTTTTATCAAATAATCTATGTTGTTGAAACCTCATATATAGATTTGTTCTTCCTGATCAAAAGAACTTCAAGAACAATTACAGTGCCATACAATGAATTAGCACACAAATTATATAAAGAGAACAATCAAGCTGAATGAAGATGCTGGTGGTAGGGAGGTCTTTTGGGGGCAAGCTGCCGGTGCAGCTCATGCCAAAGTTGTGGTCCTTGTCGCTACTGAGAAGCAAAAGGGCTAGGTTGGGTTCTGGCCGTGCTAACCATAGGTAGAAAGCTAGTTCACAAGCACTATTGTATAGTAGGTTTCTACAAAACAGTCGGCAGTTGGGTGGACTTTTTCCTCTCAAGGTGTCTCTTCGTAGTGTATCATTTCCCAGCACCTCCTAATCCTTACGATCTACTCCCTCCGTTCC
Organism: Poa pratensis; assembly: GCA_947311845.1. NCBI lineage: Eukaryota > Viridiplantae > Streptophyta > Magnoliopsida > Poales > Poaceae > Poa > Poa pratensis. The sequence continues at coordinate 22,867,188 of CAMZMU010000060.1, forward strand.
ATTTTAATTGACTCAAATATATCTACATATGGATGCATCTAGACATGTTTTAGTGTTAGGTACATACATATCTAGATATATGTGAGTCAATTAAAATGGAACGGAGGGAGTATCAGAGTGAACAACTTGTTTGGTATGATCACATAAGTAGCTTATTTTGGAACCGATAGAGGATGTGAAATTTAGTGA